>BPLQ01006798.1:432500-516714 GCA_021605075.1 Caerostris darwini
GGGATTAATTCATTCGGGTGGGATACATCACACGCAATTTATTTGCTTTCTGGCCTCTGGATCTCAGGGTGCTGTACTAAATTAGTTCGGATCTTTCGATTTGCCGTTGTCAATTCGATCTATGGGCTGGGAGTTTTGAGTGTTATTATGTGACGAGACGCAAATTAAGATTAATAACTCTCGTTAAGAAATTATCATTACTCTTTGAATAATAAAGATTGCCTTCTTTAATTATATTGGTTGTATTTTCATAGTGAATTTTCATAGTTTCCATTATGAAAATACCATCAGTATAATTAAAGATACCAATTAAATTTGAAGCTAATAAATTAAAAATTTTCTTCATAAAATATATTGAATAGCTAAATTAATATATGATTTCTTTTAATATAAATAATGCACCGGTTATTTATATTAAAAATTTTTGTGTCATTTATAGATGAGTATGCTTTTTATTGAATCTTTAATTTGTTATATTGTTACAATATGGGGGGTTGGAAGATTGTTTCATTTATTCACATTTTACACCATAATTTGCAAGAACGTTCCGGTGGATATGTTTTTATTGAATCCTTAATTCATTATAATGTTGCAACATGTAGGGGTTTCATTTATTAACATTTTAAACCATAATTGTGTGTACACATTCTGGTGCTATCCACTTTAACGCTTTTAACGAGCATCTCCAACGCTGCGCGATAGATATTATGTGACACCATGTCTTCAGGGTCTCTGCAGAGTGCTGCGTGGGGTTGGTAAAGTATTTCCCAATAAAAATACTGCTGGTGTGGAGTTGGAACACTTCTTAAAGAACTTTCCTTCCTAATCCAAGATCGGATCAGGGTAGAGGAGCTTAGGAAATGACGTAGGGCGGCGAACATTTCCCCAACAACGCTAATTGACTTTCTCAAGTCTAAGGGTTTTTTGGACTCTTTCAAAAGGATTAATTCCTTCGGGTGGGATACATCACACGCATTTTATTTGCTTTCTGGCCTATGGATCTCAAGGCTGCTGTAATAAATTAGTTTGGATCTTTTGATTTGCCGTTGTCAATTCGATTTATGGGTTGGGAGTTATTGTGCAACGAGACGCAAATTAAGATTAATAACTGTCATTAAGAAATTAATAGTACTCTTTGAATTATTAAAGATTGCCTTTTTTAATTATACTGATGGTATTTTCATAGCGGATGCAACAAGATGCCAATTAAGTTTGAAGCTAATAAATTTAAAGTGTTCTTCATAAAAAATATTGAATAAGTAAATTAAATATGATTGCTTTTAATATAATAATGCACTCATTATTTATATTTAAAGTCCTTACGCCAATTGTAAATAAATATGTTTTTATTGAATCCTTATTTTATTATATTGTTGCAACAGGGGGGTGGGGGTCCTTTATTCACAAATTACGAATACACTATCAATTTACTTACAATTTCACAATTTAGTTTTTTCTTTTCAAGTATTTGCCGTTAAAATATTTATTTAAAAAGTATATTCGTAAAGAAAGAATTTGATATAGATATTTAAATAGATTTTTAATATCTTGAAATATACATTTAAATGTGGAATAAGGAAGATGAAATACTAAAATAAATTTCATTGAAAATTCTTTCAGCGCTTTTATTCAATATTTCTTCATTTTTTTTTTATTACTTTTGAGGAAATTGCTTACTTTATAAAGTCTAAAAATCTGTTCTAAGATATAGTAAAATTGAAATAATGCATTTCACAAAATGATATAAATCCTTTTTGAAAATAAATAATAAAATTATTCGAAATATTTTTAAAAATAGAGGAAATTTACAAATTAAAAAACAAAAGACAGAAAATATAAATTTTTTTAAAAAATGTTATTGTAAAATTTAAAATTTGTCATAGTTTGGTTTTCCAAATCTTGATATTTAATCTTGTACATATATTACATAAACATATATTAAACATTAAAATTCTGAACTCTTACAAAATCATTCATTTTTTTATCTGTAAATAGTTACATAAATGACGTACTACAACGTTTTAAAAATAACAATTAAATCTTCCTTTTTTTTACAAAAAAAAAAAGTCTTTTAACATAATTTAGCATTAATTAATTTAAAAAACAGAATTCAACTTTGACAGGAAAAAGAAAATTAAATTGATGTTTCGAAAAAAGGGAAGGTTAACTCTGCTACTGATGCAAAAACAAACTTCTTTATTTAAGGCAAAAAACCTTTGGGTAACAAACTTACCAAACATTTCTTTTTTTTTACTTCACTTAAGAGAAAAAATAACTCCTATAAAGAACAGCTCTAAATCAATTTAAAATCTTTAAGACCTTTTGAATTTATTAAAAACTTTCCTTCCATTCTACTATGTTCTAAAAAAATAATAAAATTGTAGTAGATGAAATATGACCTTTAAAGATAACAATAAAAAGTGTGTTGTTTTAAAGAATTTTGTAAGGTATTTCAGTACTGAAAGAATTTATGATCTTAAAGCAAAATAAATCGCATTTTTTTTGTTGCATGGATGTTTTAATCCTTGCATAAAATAATATACATATTGGATACCCAGCTTAAATCTTTATTTTGAAAAATTAAAATATCTTTCTGAATACATTTTCTCTGTTGTTTACAAGTCGAAGCTTTGTTATTTAATATTATTTGTTTAAATTTAAATTTAATTCTTATAGTTTTCAATGGAAGGGTTTGTTCAAATTCATATAAGGAGTTTTCATTTTATTGAAACTGGTAGAAAAATTAAATTAAATGAATTATGTGTTAGAAAAAATTCTTGGAAATTGAAATTATTCAGAGAAAAAAATTAAAATATTTCTGGTAATTGTTTAATTATCAACTAAACAAACAAACAAAAGCAATTATTTTTTTATTAATTTCATATTTTTTCGTAATCTTGTCAAGGAATAATGAGAAAATGCATAATTATAATTACGATTTAAATAAAATTAAAAATTAAAATAATTTTATTGGAAATTATTGTAAAAAAATATTTACTGGAAAAATTTTACTGATACATTTTCCAAATATTTTAATTTTTAATATTTTAAAGTTTTTAGAGTAAGAACTGAAAGTTTGAAGAAATCTAAAATTTCATTTGAGTACTGGAAAAAAAAAAATTATTCATATTTGACCCACAATAAAGTTCAAATAAATGCATTTAAGATTTAAAAGATAAAATGAAATAGCTTCATAAAGTAATAAAACTCTTTCTTTCATAATTTGATGACAAATGTCTGAACATCATTTTTATGGATCATACAAATTACTAATATCTTTATTTAATTCTTACTGATCTTTATTTAATTATTAATATCTGTACTTTATACTTACTGATCTTTATTTAGTTGCCAATATCTGTATTTAATATATACTGATCTTTATTACCTTCATTATTTTATTTAATTACTGACCTATATTTAATACTTTTAAATGTATTTGATTTACATGTTAAATGAACCAATAAATATATATGTGCAATTTATTGGTTTTAGAAATTTATTTCTTATCAAAAAAAATCTTTCTAATTAACTTGATCATGAATTTAATTTTGCAGATTTATGTGAAGCCAGATAATAGGGACATATATTGAGAACCATACATAAAATAGTTTTAAATACTATTTTGTTTCCGAACTACAAATCATAATTAAAAACAATAATTGGCTCAGTTACCGAAATTAATCATTATTAATTAATAATACTGAACAAAAGTTTGCATACGCTTATACTGATGTACGTTTATTTATACATTACATAAGTATTGAAATAAATACTGTTTTTTTATTATTAAATAATTCTTTTAACTGTTACAAAAGGGTTATTTAACATAATCATTTCATGCATTTGTAATTTGGCATTACAATTTTTTTTTAATTTAAAAATTTATCCATTTATTACATATATATAATGTAAAAGTGCATGTTAGGAGTAGACAGATAATACGAGCAGATATTAAGAACTATACAGATATTAATTTTAAATACTATTTTGTTCCTAAAGCACAAATAATTATTAAAAATAATTATATTTTAACCGAAGTTAATTATTATTAATTAATACTGTTTAAAGAATGTTCGAAAGAACGGTGGAGCAAATTAATTCCTTTTGGAAAATTAAATTAATTTAAAGTGAAAATTTTTCTTCTCATTATTTTTTGGCTTAATTAGCGTTATTAATTAATAATACTAAATAAACGCTTGCAAACGCTTATGATGATATATGTTTATCTACATATTACATAAATATTGGAATAAACCCAGGTTTCTAGTACTAAATAATTTTTTAACATTTAGAAAAGTGTTATTAAGAATAATAGTTTCATGCATTTGTAATATAGCATTTACTGTTTTAAACATTTATTATAAATTATATGTAATTATCAATGTTTGAAACATTTCAGTTTTTACCTAAGAAATATTGAATTAAATATTTATTTCACAATAAATTAAAAAAATTTCCACCTCTGTTTAAATCTTGAGCACGCTAATTAAGCCAAAAAATAATGAGAAGAAAAATTTTCACTCGAAATTAATTTAATTTTCCGAAAGGAATTAATTTGCTCCGCCGTTCTTTCGAACATTCTTTATTAATTTTTTTATTATTATTTTTTTAATGCACTGATCTAATTGCATCTGAACTCATCTCCTTCACAAAAGATAACAAAACTCGCATGAAATGTCACCATCTCTTTAGCCTGTGGAAAACACCGACAAAAAATTGGTTTGCATTTTCCACAAAGCACCTATTAAAGTGTTAATTAGAGTAAGTCAACCTCTTCTGAAAGTAAAAGCCACACAAGAAGAAATTGCAATAAATAGACCGGCAAAGCCCAGTAAATGAACTGCCAAATTTTTGCGCCATTTTTTTTTTTTTTTTTTTTTTTTTTTTGATCCGATATTTTGACTGGTTTCAGAAACGACTTTCTAATGTTGAAGTTTTTATGGTACAATTTTATTATGACGTCTAGGAGGTTTACTACTACTCCCAAAAAGTAAGACCATTTTTTTTTTCAAAAATTCTTTATTTATTCTTTCAATTTTATTTCATCGTCTTCAAAGTAATCCCGTCCAAGCATAGTATGCCGACACGTGATTTTGTTTACACTATGCACTTATAGTATGCCAACTTTGTTTATAATCCTCAATACATGCTAAAAAGTCATCAGCAGGGATGACCTTCAAAGCGCCTGGCGAATCGCTTTGAATCTCTTCCATCAACGCAAAACTGTGTCCTCGGAGTGGTCTTTTGAGTTTAGGCAATAGCCAGAAGTCGCACGGTGTGAATACAGTGGTTGTGGAATGATATGGGTTTAATTTTTGGCGAAAAAGTCACGAAGAATCATTGCAGTATGAGTTGGCGCAATCAGTGTTTTCGGTACCAATCGAGATTTGACGCGTTCTAGGTCAAAAATGGAATTGACCGATCCTTTTGAAATTCCAACATCCTCAGTAAGATCCCTAATTATAAATCGACTTTTTCCAAGCATCAAATCTTTAATTTGTTGGACGTGATCTCCGTCGGTTGAGGTTGAGGTTGATGGCCGGCAGAGCGGTCTTCGTTTTCAAAGCGCTCTCTGTCTTCTTTGAACTTTTTACAGCCCTTGTAAACATTTATTTCCAATATAGTTTGCTCATCCAATGCCTGTGCAACATTTTATACGTTTTCGCAAACAAAATTTAATGCAAGTTCTTTCCTCAATTAATTCAAACATTTCAAAAATCGCTGAAATCATTTTAGCGTCTCACAAAGCCAAGCGTAACTCAAACACTAACGAATATTTTGGCTTGAAATTTCTCACAGATGTCAAGGACAGTGCCAACAACCTAAGAAAGAGAAAAAAAATTGAAATTCCATATGTCCGGAAAATTTAAATTGAAAATTTATTTTTCTCTCTGAGCACAGTAGTGTTTATTTCACAATAAATTAAAAAATCTTCCATCGCTGTTTAAATCTTGAGCACACTAATTAACCCAAAAAAATAAGGAGAATAAAAATTCCCTCTCGAAATTAATTTAATTTTTAAAAAGGAATTAATTTACTCCACCGTTCTTTCGAACATTCTTTCGTTATTTATTTTTTTACTTATTTTAACACACTGATCTAATTGAAACCGAACTCATCTCCTTCACAAAATATTACAAACTCGCATGAAATGTCACCACCTCTTTTAGCCTGTAGAAAACACCGACGAAAAATTGGTTTGCATTTACCACAAAGCACCTATTAAAGTGTTAATTAGAGTAAGTCGACCTCTTCTGAAAGTAAAAGCCACACAAGAAGAAATTGCAATGAATCGACCGGCAAAGCCGAGTTAATGTACTGCCGAATTTTTGCGTCATTTTTTATTTATCCGATATTTTGACTGGTCCTGAAATGAATTTCTAATGATGAAGTTTTTATGGTACAATTTTATTATGCCGTCTAGGGGATTTACTACAGTGTCCAAAAAGTAAAAGCATTTTTTTTCAAAAACTCTTTATTTATTTTTTCAAATTGATTTCATCGCCTTCAAAGTAATCCCCTCTGGACATAATGCGCTTCTGCAAACTTTTTCCCAATCCTCAATGCATGCTAAAAAGGCATTGACCGGGACAGCCTACAAAGCGCTCACCGATTCACGTTGAATCTCTTTAATGGACTCAACGGTGTCCCCGGAGTGGTCTTTTGAGTTTAGGGAATAGCCAGAAGTCGCACGGTGTGAATACGATGGTTGTGGAAAGATATGGGTTTCAATTGTGGCGAAAAAGTCACGACGAATCAATGCAGTGTGAGCTGGCGCATTCAATGTTTTCTGTAGCAATCGAAATTTGACGCATTTGAGGCCCAATGAGCGATCCTTCTGAAATTCCAAATCTTTAGTTTTTTTGGACGTGAGTTTCGTAGATTGAGGTTGAGGGACGACCAGAGCACTCTTCGCCTTCAACGCGTTCTCTGCCTTCTTTGAACTGTTTATACTACTTGTAAACATTTCTTTCCGGTATAGAGATGCTGACCGAAAGGCGTCTGCAACATTTTATACGTTTCCTCAAAGAAAATTGACTGCAAGTTCTTTGCTCAATTAATTCAGACATTTCTGAAATCGCCGGAATCACTTTTAGCGTCTCACATAGCCAAGCGTTACTCAAACACTAATGAATATTTTGACGTGAAATTTTACACTGATGTCAAGGACAGTACGAACAACCTTAAGAAGAGAAAAAGAAATTGAAATTCCATATGTCTGGGAAATTTAAATTAAAAGTTGGTTTTACTTTTCGAGCACAGTAGTATTTATTTCAAAATAAATTAAAAAATCTTCCACCACCTTAAATTAAGCCAATCTTCAATTAAGACAAAAAATAATAAGTAGAATAATCCTGAATCGAAATTAATTTAATTTTCCAAAAAGGCATTAATTTACTCCACCATTGTTTCGAACATTATTTATTTTTTCTTCTTTTTTTAACACGCTGATCTAATTGCAGCGGAACTGATCTCCTTCACAAAAGATTACAAAACTCTGCATGAAATGTCACCACTTCTTTTACCTGTGGAAAACACCGACGAAAAATTGGTTTGCATTTTCCACAAAGCACCTATTAAAGTGTTAATTAGAGTAAGTCAACCTCTTCTGAAAGTAAAAGCCACACAAGACGAAATTGCAATGAATCGACCGGCAAAGCCGAGTTAATGAACTGCCGAATTTTTGCACCATTTTTTTTCCCTCCAATATTTTGACTGGTGCTGAAACGACTTTCTAATGATGAAGTTTTTATGGTACCATTTTATTATGACGTCTAGGTCGTTTATTACTTTTTTTATTATCTTTCTTGTTGACGTTTCCGGGAATGAATATATTTTCTGGGGAAAAGTTTCCTGGATTCTGTGAACGGAAAAGGAACGATTCGGGAAATGGTGGATCATTTAAACATTTCGGAAATGTCTTCCGTAACGAGATTAATTACGGATCTATATTTAGAGATCTGTTTGTCACATTTCTAGTGAGTAATATCAGAGGATTTGGGATTAAATTAAATCCATTTATTGGAATGTTGGACAAGGAATCATGAGATCCGTCATTCACATTGAATTAATGTTCTAAGCTGACAATTGGTGTGTTGGAAATGTTGTTTTCATTCATCCATTTTATTGGCTATCTCGGAGATAAGCACATTGTGCAAAGCTAACTAATTGTTATGGAATATAAAATCGATATATGTATGCAGTAAGCTATACTTTAAAATTCATTGAAAAGATATTAAAGATTTATCTGTTAACGTATAGGGACATTTTTTATTACTCTTTTATTAATTCTATATCTTTTTATGTCAGCACTTTTATTATTTTAATTTAAGGAAGTACAGTAATTTAAAAATAAAATAAATTTGCTAAAGGTTTTTTTTTTTTTTGTATTACAGCGGAAATATTTTTCATTAGATGCATTTAATTGAAATTGATATCTGTAAAATGATTAAGGTTTTCCTTATTGCATGAAATAAGATGTTTTTAAAAATGTGAATATCAGATTTGAAAAAGATATTTGATTTATTGACATTTTACTAGTATTGTTTTAAAAAAAATACTCGTTTGGTTTTTAAAAAATCACAAAATATTTTATGAATTTTGTTTAAATTAACATTTCCTCACTTCAATGAACTTCATATTTGAATTACATATGTAAAATGGAGATTGAAAAACATTGCTTTTTAGAGGATTTTAAGGTGTACTAATTCCACGTTTGTGTATGGTATGGGATAGCAATGGTATGGTAAGGGAAATCCTTCCACCAGATAATCTCATTGTTAATGCCAAACTCTTATATATGCTTCACGAGTTGAATCTTAAAGTTTCTTGTTGAGCGTCCTTAGTTTACTTGAATTTCAATCCTCTTACACTTTAACATTGGGTCACGAGTGATATGCTAAGGATTAACAATGCATAAGCTGGAAAATCATTTCGTTTTCCTGTAGAAAATGTGTATCAGCTTTTGTGGACATCTACGCCCTCCAAACAACTAACATTGGAAATGTTTTTTCCAAATTGTTGGGGTAACAAGATGTCCAATTTCGGTAGCGGTAAAAGCAACCATTTTTCCATCATGAGTCTAATCCTGATTCAACATTGATTCAATGTTTATAAATAATTAGTATACCAACTTGCTTTTGCTATTAATATTTTTCAGTTCATGAAATCCCTCGTGAATTATGTATCATTGGATCTTTATCTGATGCTCGAAGTCTTTATTGTCTCACTTTGTCTCGTCATTGGACGTACTATAACACCTTCACCACCAGTAAAATTCTACAAAAACACTAAATGTTATTATTTGCCCTTTCTTTACGACTAGTTGATCCTCATATTAGTTCACAAATATTTTAGTGATTATATGAACATTAAGTCGCAGTTTCGTTCGCTCCAAAGTAAACTTCAATTAAGTTTTAAACCATTTTTAAAATATCATTTTTATTATCTCAGTATTTTATACTTTATCAACAATAACCTGCGATTCCAGCAAGATTTTCAAAACATTCTGAGCATACACAGTCCAAAGTTTTTTATGATGCGGTTTTACAAAAGTTACTGTTCTCATTATTTTCAATATATTTCTTTTTCACTTAAAATTTCTTGCAGTGTGCCTTAAAATTCGAATAGTATTAAGGTAGTTAAATGTACAGGCTGTACAAAGTAATCTCGATATTCCGAATGATTACTATTTCTGTGGTAGTTCCTATGGTGGATACTATCCTGGCGGTGGCATGGATGTTTGTGAGTGGTTCGTAATCTACGTTAAACTGTAGATCCCTGTCTAATGAGATCAAAGTGTGCCAAAATGAAAGTTGAGGGACACACCGAACCGAACCAAACCAATGATTACTATTTCATTTATAGGAAGAACAGCACAAAATTAAAAAAAACGCATTTAAATTCAATTATCAGCCTGGGATCATTCTAAGCGTTAGTATAACAAAAAAAAAATGCGATATATTGACAAAATAAATAGAATAACAATGCAATATAATCTCTGTGATAAGTAGAATAATAAAAAAAATAACTTGTTGTTTGATGTTTTTAATTTAAACACGTAATAAAACATCCATTTCTAAAACTTAAAATCTACTTCACCTTTCTATCAAAAACAGCGAAAAAAAAAGTACATTAAAAAGAATATTTTTTTGAAGAAATTCGTTAAATAACTCTTGTCGATAGAAAATATCCAAAATATGGCTAATTTTTAAATAATCTATAATGACGTATTAAAAAAAAACAGATTTAAAAAAAAAAATAAATTCATAATGAGAATAGATCATTCATAATATCGAACAGGAAGCTAAGTTGCTTTCGCAAATGGCATAATAACATAATCACTATCTTCATCAGTTTTCATGAAACAGCAATTTTCATCTTGGAAAAGAATTTATGAAAAACTTTCCAAAGAAACATCAAACCAAATTTGTCATAAAAATTTGACATTTCTCTACAGCTAGGAGGACGGAAAAAAAAAAAAAATCCAAGGAACGATTTATAAAATTACCTCTCTTAATGAAATCTAAGACTTTTTTTTCTCCTGGCTTACTAGACAGAGATGAATGAAAGTAGAACCATTTTGTGTCTCTGTGCAAACTGTGCTTTTGCTGCTTTCTACTTCGAATTTTGAAGCAACTTAAAAAAAAAAATTATCTCATATTAAAATTCATAGAGTCAGAGTGAAGCTTAAAAAAAAGTAGATATGATCTTTTTTTTTTTTTCCAGGTGCTTGTATGTTGGTAAACGCGGCACATTAAATACGAATTCACTCCATTAGCTCGTGTCACTTTCAGGTTGCCTTGAGAGAGAAAAAAAATATATAGGCGTTTCAGGTATTTACATCTTTAACGGGAAGGTTTATAAATTGATGGATTATAAGTATACCGGTAAAATAAGGGCTCTTCCTAGTTTAATGCTTGTATGAATGGTAATATTTCCAACACGTTTTATTGATTGGAATACAATTTAACGTTGGTAAAACGTTTGTAATTAATGGAAGTATTGTTATAATTATTTTATAATATAAAATTGAAAAAATAAGTTCATCAAAAATAAGGTTAATCTACATCATGCATAAATGATAAACAATACACACAGACATACAGAGGGCACACACATACATGTACGTACGTAGACATGTACATACATACGTGCAATACATACATAAGCACGTACAAAAAAGCATGCATAATGCATACGTATTTACATACATACATACATACATACATACATACATACATACATACATACGTACGTACCTTTGTTATTAGAGTATATTTATTTAATTTTCTTTCAAACTTCCTCATTTCTTAATAGAAATCATCCTTGGAAAGTGTACAAGTAATTATTTCAATCATGTAAATGTAATGTAATAGTAAATGTGAAAAAAATATTTTATTTCGATTTAGTACGGGATGAATACTTTAGATGTCTGGTAGCATTAAAATTTTAATTAATTGAAGTAATAAAAAAAAATTCAGTAATCTTTGTTGCTATAAATTAGTAGTATTATGTGCAAATTTAATTTTTACTGCATTTATTGATTTTTCTAATTTATTTTCTCTGCAGTTGAGGTTCGATAATCAGATAAAATCTATATCTTCATTAATGGTTAGAAAATATTTTATGAATTTACATTATTTAAGTCAGTGACAATCCAAATATTTTGATCAAGCTCATCTATTTTAATTCATAAAAAACTTACATATAAATATCCATGTAAATTTTATGCACAGAGGGGTATATTGATAAATATTTATGTTTGTTTATCAAGAATGCATCAAGATAGCCAATTTTTTAAATTGTTTAATAAAAAATCCTTCAATCATTTGTATTTACTTAAATTTATGTCATTTAGTTTTCTTTGTTTCTTAAATGATCAATAATTTGAAAGGGAGAGTATAAAAGAAATTTATTTTCAATGAGAAAATTTTATTCACTTTAAACTATACAGAAATAACAAATTGCAATTTTTATGTTTAATTAAAAATATTCTAATCATATTTTTATTTCCTTTATTTAAGTAATTAATGTTTTGAAGCAGATTAAATATGGAACAAATTCAATTTCTGGAAGAATATGAGGAAGAATACTTTTTTAAAATTTACTGTAATATAAATTTTTACATATGCTGAGAATTAACTGAATTTCAAGTCTTCATACAAATGAATATTTTTGACGATAACAGACCAAGGAAAAACTTCACAATTCCCTATATATACTTGAAGCAAGTATACAAAGGAATAAATGTTTAGATTTCGAAATTCTTCGAAGTATTGATGCACGACCTACTACAAGCCCCCAAATTTTGGAAGACAAAAGGGGGCGGGGGCAGAACAAGACAGCCAAATGCACGGATGTCACGAACCCTCGCGTAGTAAATAACGAGAAATAGGAAACCGTTTCCCGACAGCGTTTGCGTGTGTATTTCCTCTGCATTAAGAGGCAAGGAAACGTAAGGGGCTCCCCATAAAATGTGACAGGCCAGCACCAACACAGCAACTGTCTTGACGCATTCCTTCCAAACCCACTCCGAGGTGGTCCTTGAAGTATATTGGATTAGATGCGAGCGTGCACTAAACCTGTGTACCAGCTATGATGTATGACGCGCGCTCTGCTAGATCAGTATCGCTTAAATATTCCCACGACTGCTATCAGGGCAATAGAGCGGCGCATCTCGTGCGCGGAGGGAATGGATGTTTGTCTATCGGTTTCCAGGGGTGAATTGAAGTGTTTATATGGATTAATTTACTACTATGTTTGGTAGTCTTCATTACTGGTGGTGGTTGTTTAGGTCTGGATGAATTCGTCTCGGTAGACGTAACTGTGAAAGAAGCCTAATGGTGTTTGTAAATTTGAGTGGAAAATTTTTAGTAAAAGATATAGTTTGGGTTAGGTTGCTAAATAGTGCATTGGAATGGTAAGCTGCATCGCTTATGAAGTTTATTAATGGGTTACGTATAGAATATTCGAATGAATGGAAAATCTAGACTTTTTATATGCTTTTCTTTGCATTGAACACATGAAAATCAAAGGAAAAATAAATTAATCTCGTGTTTGGAGGAATGGATGATTGTCTATCGGTTCCAGGGGTGAATTGAAGTGTTTATATGGATTAATTTACTGTGTTTGGTAGTCTTCATTACTGGTGGTTGCTGTTTAGGTCAGGAGGAATTCGTCTCGGTAGACATGACTGTGAAAGAAACTTGGTGGAATTTGCAAATTTGTGGGAAAAGTTTTAGGAAAATATATAGTTTGGGTTAGGTTGTTAAATAATGCATCGGAATGGTAAGCTGCATTGCTTACGAAGTTTTTTGAGGGGTTAGGTTACTTATGGAATATTGGAATAACTTGAAAATGTTTCAAATATTCTATCCACATTTTTATATTCTTTTCTTTGTATTGAATGCATGGAAATCAGAAGAAACAATTAATTTACTATGATAATAGTCAGTGAAGTTAGGTTTGTTTAGGTTTGGATGAATTCATCTCGATAGACGTAACTGTGAAAGAAGAACTGATGGAGTTTGCAAATTTGAGGGAAAAGATATATTTTAGGTTAGGGTGCTAAATAATGCGTTGGAATCGTAAAATGCATCTCTTATGAAATTTATTGATGGCTTACTTATAGAATATTGGAATTAATTGAACTTCAATCAAGATAATATCAAGTTGTACCTCCTAAACAGTTATAAAGACTGACCCCTATCCAAAATGGTAAGAACTGAGAACAAATTGCTTACAGAAAAATTATTCTGATGTGTAAATAGGTATGATTGCAAATAATGTGAATTTTTCATCTGAATTATTTTGATAAACTTTAAAACTTGGGTTTTTATTGTCGCCCTTTAATACTTGATAATATCAAGTTGTATCTCCCAAACATTCATAAAGACATGTGATCCATATCAAACTGGAGAGAACAGAGAACAAATTGCTTTACGAAACTTAATCTGAGGTGTGAATGAGTGCAATTGCAAACGATGATTTATTTTCATCTGAATTATTTTGATAAACTTTACAACTTGAGTTTTCATTGTTACTCTTTAATACAATAATGTACTTTAATACTTGATAATATCAAGTTGTACCTTCAAAACAGTTATAAAGACATATGGATCCATAACCAAAATGGAAACAAGGGAGAACAAATGGTTTTACGAAACTTATTCCGATGTGTGAATGAGTATGATTGCAAATAATGTGATTTATTTTCATTATTGCAACCGAAATATGTCTGGAAATTCCCTCTGACCATTCATCTTTGAAATCCCAAGAACCGCAAGATCCACTTTACCAAGATTCACAAAGACTTACCCTTTTATCCTTACAGATACCTTTCGTCACTCCACTTGCGGCAGCAACACATGGTTTGTTTCTCATACTTATTCTTCTTCTGGAAATACCATCTTTTTTTTTCTTTACTTTCTGTTCTTCCCTTTTGGTATTTTCCAGCAGCGGCAGCAGCAGAAGTTCTTGGAACAGCAAAATTCTTTCTCTTCTTCTTTGCCAAGCACTTGGCGTAATTGCTGGCCCTTTATTGATGAACCGAAACTTTGCCCTCTTCACTTCACTTACCTGAATGGCAGCGGTTTTCGTAAAAATGGGATTTCTTCTTCCCACTCAGGGCCAAAGGGGAAGTTATATAATTTTTGAGAAATTTTATAGCGGCACGGAAAAGTGCTTTATTGGACGTCATCTGTTCTGGGAGGACATCGCTTTCAGAAATTCGTGGCCATTACAGGAATTGATTACTTTCAGGGAACGAAATGACTGATGGAATTGTTTTATGTCGAATGAATCTTTAATGAAGGGAATTTAGTTTTTCCACCAAAAAAAAAGTCGTGACCACCCCGTCTGTGATGATGATAGGGATGAAACACGGAAATATAATGAGGAAAAAGAAAATCGTAATTTGCTTTGCTGGTTGAGTGGCCTATTTCTACTTTGGATAATTTAATTCAAAATGTTTTGTCATATCGATTGCTGCTGAGATTTTTTATAATTTTACTTTTGAAACCTGGGGTTGAGTTTGAAAAATTATATTAATCTTTAGAGAAATTTTTGTATTTTGGGCGACATGTAAACATTTTTAAAGAAAAATGACATTAAATTTAACTTGATACGAGAAGCATCATTGTCGTTGGCAAAAAGATTATTGAAAAGTGTGATAGTTGAAAGTATAAAGTATGATAGTAAAAATATAATTATAGTTAACAGTCATGATAAATGATAGTTAATCGTCATGATGATTAATAGTATGATAGTTGTAAGTATAAAGTATGCTTAAAAAATACGATAGCTTACAAACTTCAAGGTTTTGAGGTTAAGTGGCCTATTCTAGTTTGAATAAATTAATTAAAAACGTTTTGCCATATTTAATTGCTGAGTTTTTATATTTATATTTTATGAAAACTTGTGGTTGAGTTTGATAAATTATATTAATTTTTAGAAAGATCTTAGACTTTCTATTTTGTTTTATGTCAAATGAATCTTTAATGAAGGGAATTTAGTTTTTCTACAAAAAAAAAAAAAAAAAGTCGTGGATTAGGGATGAAACACGAAACTGAGGTGAAATAATGAAGAAAAGGAAAATCTTAATTTGCTTTGAGGTTGAGTGACCTATTTCTACTTTGGATAATTTAATTAAAAATGTTTTGTCATATCTATTGCTGGGTTTTATATTTTTAGTTGTGAAGCTTGTAGTTGAGTTTAAAAAATTATATTAATTTTTAGAAAAGTTTAAAACTTTCTATTTTGGATTAAATGTAGACAATTTTAAAGAAGAATGAAATTAAATTCAACCTGATTGAGAAACATTATTATATTATTAAAAAGTAGACTATTTCATTGAAAAATCTGATAGTTTACAAATGTCAAGACTGTGCGGATAAGTGGTCTATTCTACTTTGGATAATTTAATTAAAAATGGTTTGCCATATTTAATTGATGCTGAGTTTTTATGTTTTTATTTCGGAAACATGTGGTTGAATTTGACAAATAATATTAATTTTTAGAAAGATCTTTGATTTCCTATTTTGAATTAAATGTAGATAGATAATTTTGAAGAAGAATGAAGTTCAATTTAACCTGATATGAGAAACATTAATGACGTTGAAAAAAATTATTAAAAAGTAGACAATTTAAGTGAAAAATCTGATAGTTTACAAATGTCAAGACTGTGCGGTTAAGTGGCCTGTTCTACTTTGGATAATTTAATTAAAAATGGTTTGCCATATTTAATTGCTGTTGAGTTTTTATATTTTTATTATGAAGCCTGTGGTTGAGTTTGACAAATTTTATTAATTTTTAGAAAGATCTTAGATTTTGTATTTTGGGATACATGGAATAATTTTTTAAGAGAAATGAGATTTAATTTAACCTGATATGAGAAATATCGCTGGTGTTGAAAAACAGTTATCAAAAAGTAGACCATTTCATTGAAAATTATGCCAATTTTCAAATGTAAAGGTACAAATTTTTCTGTTTTACTATATATTTATAAAAAAAGACATTCTATCAATATAGAATGAGAGTTGAATGCACATTAAAATCACACATGTAAAATAGATAGAACGTTACCTCAAACATTGTATTTTCATTTCAGTAGAGCACTACGAACAATATGTACTATTTAATATAAAACGATACATTTTTATTAAGCACATTTTGTTATTTTTAGGTGCTTTATTTTAATTCTAAGACTTACCTTATTGTATTGAAAGTTATTGCACTATTTTACAATTAAATACAATAGAAAAGACTGAGAGTTTAATGCCCATTAAATTCACATAAAATAGAACATGAACCATTTACTGTTTGTGTAAATCATTGAAAACAGTTTTCACTGATTTGTCATATATCATTTTCACTATTTCTGAATATTTGTCATTTTTGCTAGAGCACCAAAAGACACAGATATTCACTCATTTAAAACAATTCAGAAAGAAATCTGAAATATATTTATGTATAACTTCCATGGTATTAGGTTTAGTTTTTCTTCATGAGCCAAATGCATTCTTACTTGAAAATCATATTTATTATTTTTATTGCTTTAGTTTCTCGTAATAGCCAATTTATTCTCCCAGTTTATTATAGCAACAGATGTGTTAACCACATACCTAGCTAATCCTCTAATATTAACACCAGTTCTCGCGAAGCGAATTAGTATAACTGAATACTAATATCAGAAGATTAATTTAGCAAGGAATATGTTAGCTGGTGCCCACATGTTCACTGCAACACTTCAGGCTTCATTTAAGGCTTATTACTTAGAAATAGTTCACCATTTTCTTAGAAGTTGGGAAAGTTTTCTATAAGTTAACTATCTCGAAGGTGCTGTAGGGTATTTATGTGTTTAAATGATACATTATTTTACATATGTATGTTATACTTACCCGAATAGGAGTTCAGAAATGAATAATTAAATTAAGAAAGCATTTAACTCTAAATTTAAAAAAAAATGCCACTTATTTACATTTACATTTATGAATATTTTGTGGCATTTCATAAGTAACACATATCTAATAAAAGATATGTATTGCTTATGAAATGAGCATATTCATATTGAAATGATTGATGTGTGGAAAGATGATGGAAAAGTGGCATGATGGCTTCTTTAAATATAATGATTTTTAATTTATTATTATAAGAGGGATATGAAATAAATTATTCATTTTAAAGGCTTTCTGTGTTCCCAATTTTATTTAAACACTTCCAGTGTTGCTAAAATTACCACTTTTAATTGAAAATAAGTTTGAACTACATTTTTAAAGCTTCATGCTTTTAATTCTCACTTGTTAACTTTTTGAGGGATGAAATAGATTTATGGTGATTAGAAGGTTAACAATTCTTTTTGTTTTTAATTTTTGCTCATTTTATATCGAGATTATTTTTTAGAACTAGCAAAATAATAATAATAATAAATAAACAAATATATAAATAAATGTGCAATAAACATTAGCAGTTACTTAAAATTGAAAAGGTTTATATATTCAGAGCTTACTAGTTCTTTACATTTATAAAGAAAATGTAATGCGTTCGTGTTATTCAAATTTTGTCAAGATATCTTGTGTTTGTTCAGATAATTAGTATCATTAATATAATTAATATTAATGATTTTTTCAGATAATTAATATCATTAGCTTAAATATACATTTTAGTACTGTATGTATACATTTTGAGATACTTACTGTTTAATTTACAAAGAAATGCTGTAATTCGTTGTTTTCATGTTTTTGTTATAAAAGATTATATACTAAATAACTTTACCAGAACAACTAGAATATTTGAATTAATAAAGGTTGTATCTGTGTTTTTGAGGAATTAATTAATTGATAATTTTAATTAACTACTTTAAACTGTGGGTCCCGATTTAATATGACCATAGAGAATTGTGCTCAGAAACGACAACCCTACCCAGACAAAAGAAACCATTTCCTGATTTAGAATCTTTCAGTAGGCAAACAGCCGTGGTCCTACATGAACAGTAGTGCAATGGAGTTATTTATTTAATTAATTTTCTTTCCATTAATTTATTCACACGAGAAATTTGTTCTACTTATTAGAATTATTTAAATGAAATTGGGAACACATAATGCATTTAAAATGAAGAATTTATTTCATTTCCATCGCATAATAATAAATTAAAAATCATTAAATTTAAAGAAAACATCATACCACTTTTCCACACATGAAAATTCCGAATTTAAATATCTTTAACTATTAATAACTTTAATTAACTTTAAACAGTAGATACCGTAGGCAGTCTGACTGTTGGGCATAAGGCTGATAACCCTGCCCTTTAAAAAGAAAACATCTGTTTCAGAATCTGACAGTAGGCAAACAGCCATAGTCCAACATGGACTGTAGTGCCGGGGAGTTAATAGAAAGGAAATTAATTAATTAACTAACTGATTCACTCGAGAAATTTTTATTTAATTATTTTTTATTTTTTTATTTAATTAATTTTCTTTCCATTAATTGATTCACTCGAGAAATTTGTTCTAGTTATTGGAATTATTTAAATATGATTGAAAACACAACATCCATTTAAAATGAAGAATTTGTTTCATTTTTATCGCGTAATAATAAATTAAAAATCATTAAATTTAAAGAAGACATCGTACCACTTTTCCACCATGCTACCATACATGAATCCTCCTCATTTGAATATCTCAAATTATTAATAACTTTAATTAACTTTAAACAGTAAATACCGTAGGCAGTCTAATATGACTGTTGGGCATAAGACTAACAGTCATATTAGACTGCCTACTCATTGTAGGTTCATTACTCTACATCTAGTCTAGTCTTTTTTACCCCTTAAAAAGAAAACATCTATTTCAAAATCTTCCAGTAGGCAAACAGCCATAGTCCATCATGGGCTGTAGTACCGGGGAGTTAGTTAATTAATTTCCTTTTTATTAACTGATTCACTCTAGAAATTTTGCCTAGTTATTGGAATTATTTAAATGAAATTACGAACACAACATGCATTTAAAATGAAGAATTTATTTCATTTCCATCGCATAATAATTGATTAAAAATCATTAAATTTAAAGAAGACATCGTACCACTTTTCCACCATCTTTCCAACACATGAATCCTCCGCATTTGAATATCTCAAACTATTTCATATGTAACCTATTTCGCGATGATAGTAAGAGAAAGGGCAAATAGAAAATATTGATTTTCGTTTTCGAATTTTGTGGGGGCTTTTCCAAAACTTCATTAATTAGGAGAACGGGAAAGGGCCCCAGAAATCTATAAATCTAGCAGGGGCTGACACGGATTTTAAACGAATCGGGAGATTAGGATGAAAATTTCTTGTTTTTTAATTGCTATTTAGTTCTATTGGCGTTCCGTTGAAAAGGTCATTAGCAGCCCGTTACGGGGCCTTCAATAAATTTTCTACCAATTTTATGGTTTGTTCGAGCCAATGATGGATGGATTTCTGGTCAGAGGAATGAACGGTTTTGATCATTTTTGAAGATTCTTGTGAGGTATTTTTTGGTTGTTTAGTAAGTGATTCATGCGTCATAAATTGAACATTATATTGGAGATATAGTTGTAATGCTTGGAGAGATGTGTAGTTATAATGTGTGCATAAAAAGGTTTGATTTTAAGGTATAGGCCTAATTAAAATTAATTAAAACACTTTTTAATTAAAGCCATTAAAAGGAATAATATCAAAATATTTTTTAATTAAAAATCTTTTTAATTATAGCAATTAAAATGAATAAAATTAGAATATTTTTTTAATTAACACACTTTTTAATTAAAACAAATTAAAATGAATAAAATTAGAATATTTTGTAATTAAAACACATTTTTTAATTGTAACAATACTCTAAATAAAATTCATTGCATTGTTATATAAATTTATTAAAACCATTAAAGAGTTATTATTCGCAGTTTAAGGATTCTTACATCATATTTTTTAATATTTTTAATAATAAAATATCGATTTTTGTATCATTTTATCAATGATAAAAATATTTATATTGACGTAATTATTTATAATTTCTGTAATGTGCTAAACAATTTATATAAAAAACACAATCCATAGTTTTTATTATTAATTGATATTAAGTGTGATTGGTGTGTGATTGATATTGAGTGTGATTACCAACCTAACAACCAATTCACTGTTGGCTGTTAAGTTGATGTTGGTACATTTAATCGTTAATATTAAAAAATATTTTGATGCAAAATAATATTACATTTCGGTTTAACATCTTATATTACACGGTTATTTTTTGTTTTTCAACTGCCAAATGCTTCTAAGTTTATTTATAAATAACCTTAGAAGCATTTGACAGAAATAGCCTTCATAGATGAAGATGATGGTATTAAAGTTGACAAAATGTTGTTAATTTGCATTTTAAATTAAATATCAAAGTATTTAGTTAAATTTGTTTCAGTCAATTCTGTAATTTATAATCTTATATATTAGAACAATATACTATAAGTAATTTCAGATATAATTTAATAAAGCACAAATGATAAATCGATGTATATTAAAACAGATTTTCTGATGAAAAAAAAGCTGTTAAATATTAATAGCAATAAACAAGTTAGGGCAGCAAATTTATATTGAAAGTCATTAAAAAAAATAATAAAACTCTCATTATACCCAGAAAGAACAGTAAATTCCAATTAAAAAAAAATTTCTACCTTGGATGCACCTTAATTTAAATTCCAATGTATGATATTTAACCAACTTGATCACCGTATAGTATACGCAGTCAGCATACGGAAAGGATCAATTTAGAATCCACTTGTGGAGTTCGTTACATTCATTGTTTTTAGAAGCAATAAGATTTGATGATGGCTATGACAACGAATGCAAACGTATCATATCTACAGTTAGATTACCTTTTTTTACCTGTTTCTTTCCAAAAATTAAGCAAATGAGAAGTAATTACTCTTTGTAGTCTTTCTATGGGACAATGACTACAGCCTTTTATCCTTGATTCGTTATTCATAGTATACATAAGAAAAAGTTGACTCACTAATGTATTACAAAAAATGCACGATATTTATATGAACTATACTTCTTCCTCCTCTTCTTCATTGTCGCAGCAGCCCCATGATGACCAAGTCTACTGGCAGATTTTGAGACAGGAGATAGTTTCTTTTTGCAGGGTAAAGTTGTCAGCCGATAAAGTTGATTCCGAACCATTACAAATATCCATGGGCAAAAGCCGAGACTCCACTCAACACCTATGGCACCGAAGCTATTCATTAGACCATTCAGGTGCCATATGAACTACACTACATCTAGAAAATTTAAAATAATAAATCATATTAAAAAGATAACCCAAAACATGATAAATATTTTTCGGAAATACTTTACATTTAAGAACATGAAACATTATAGAATAATTAGTGGAAATTTTATTAATATCAATGTTATCTCCCTTTGAACATTTGCCTCATCATTCCCATATTGGAATAATTAATTATCCATTCTGCAAAAGGAAAACCAGTTCTGTTCATGCGGAAACAAACGGTGTTCATCAAATCTGCCATAAGACACCATTAATAAAACTTTCCACTCAAACGCTCTCTCCAAGATATTCCTCCTTGCGAAGCAATTTATTTACATTTCTAAAACATCGTTAATTACAGGATCCAGTGACAAAAGCCTTAAGTACTTTGCACCCCCCTGAAAAAAGTGATCCAATCGACTGCTACAGATTGCACAGCGAAACGGAACTCGTCTGTTTCGTGGGGGTGAATTTCGAATAACGAGTTCTAACGAGACCGCATCAATAAATATTCGTCAGCGTTCTGGCAGATCCCGATCTGCAATTAGTTTTTAAAAGCCTCTGCCACGACAGTAAACAAATGATAAATGGATGAGCGGCAGAGGTATTTAAGTTGTCATTTTCGTTCTTGTTGTGGTTTATTTTGTCATTACATTAAACAGATCTTTTCTTGTATTAAAATCGCATCAAAAGAATATCTTTCAGTCTTCATGAATTGTTATTAGATATTCTTTTCTGTGTGTGAGAAAAATTAAGTATATATGAAGAAAATGATGAATGAACACTTATATTGCAATAGCACACAAACACACACACACATATCAGAGTGCTACTTTAATGGAGCTACAAACTAACAAACTAAAAGGTAATTAATAGTCACGGAGAATGTCGTCTCAAACCTCTTTTAACTCATTAACTAACTCCCTCGATCTATAGTCCATGTTGGACCCTGGCTATCTGCCTTCTGGCAGATTCCGAAATAGGAGATGCTGTCTTTTTTTTTTTTACGGAGTTGTCAGCTCTAGGTCCAACTCTATACAGTCATATTAGACAGGGATCTGAAGTTTAAAGTAGATTCCGAACCACTAC
This sequence comes from Caerostris darwini, assembly GCA_021605075.1. NCBI lineage: Eukaryota > Metazoa > Arthropoda > Arachnida > Araneae > Araneidae > Caerostris > Caerostris darwini. The sequence goes on from BPLQ01006798.1 coordinate 455,369, forward strand.
AAGCATACATGGAACCGTCGGGAACTAACAAACCCGAAATCTATGTCACAGAGCGTCTCTGAACTAGTCACTCGGCCATCATCAGGCCTATCAAACTCGGTGAAAACCACAAAAATATGTATTGAAGCTCTACTCTAGAAGAACATGTGTTTTTTCGAAAAGTCCGTACTACCTCAATTCTACATACCCAGGAAAATGGATTGAACTCACCGAAAACATTTCTTGTCCTTCATTTTCGCCTAATCTTAATTTATTATAATTTTTATTTGGAGTTATTTTAAATTATTTGTTTAAGAAACCAAAAAATATCACACTTAAAGATCGCATACACATGAGCATTGTGACTGAGGAATACATTAATATCATATCCGTTATTTTTAAACATGCTCAATAAGCCTTTTTATGTCGTTGAAATTCTACAATGTCTTCGGCCACCATTTTGGAACGCAACTGAAATAATTTTGTTCATATCATTACTCAAAGTTTCCTTTTTTTTTTTTTTTTTTTTGAAGTGTCTGAATAGGTAGAAGTTTTTCGTCTGTTTTTCAAAGTGAACCCCTTGTGTTATCGAGAATCACGCCGTGTAATAATTAAGGTCTGCCGAAGACCAGGCAATTAGATTCGTCGTAGACTTGATAACTCTGAAGATATCTGTCCTTCTGAAGATCTGGAGTGAACTTCACTTGTGATAAAATTTATATTTGTAAATTTCATTTCAATGTATGTTAATCCGGAGTTCCGCATTTGTATATATATATATATATCATTTGTATATATATATAGTGCTTGCAAATAAAACTTAAAGTGTTCCCATGATACTGAAAGTGGCTCTCTTCTTGAAGTTGTTATTGGTCTAGTATAGGCTAAGACTTTACACTGTTTAAGATTTTTTTAATGTTTTTTTTTTGTATCATATAAATTGTAATGATATATCATCACAGATTTCACTAAAATGTGAAAATATATTTGAGGAATCATTATATTACGAACAAAAATATATTTATTAAATTAAAAAGAATTATGATATGCATGCATTGCAAGCAGTTATTTTTTTAAATTGCAAGAAACTATTATTAATTATTAATCTTTTCTTAAAATTCTATGAACATTCCATTCCATTCCTTTTACCGTTTCTTCTCTACTTAGAAGGAAAGAGTAATTTATTATTTCTTGTGCAATTCTTATTTATACTGATACGAAATGAGTCTAAGACTTCAAAACACGATTCCTGATTCCTCATTCCAAGGGAACAGATGTAGAAAGAGGGAGAATTCAACCAGAAATATTTTTTTCTCTTTTCTGTTTTGCATCTTTTAGCCTTTTTATGATATATCTTTCCAGATTTCATTAATATTTCAAAATACGATTGAAGAATCATTATATTAAAAAATATAATATATTTATTCTACAGAAAAGAATCATGCGATACATGCATTGGAAGCAATTATATTTTTAACTTGTAAGAAACTATCATTAATTCCTAAACCTTTCTTAAAATTCCATGAATTAAAATAATATATGACGTAAAGTAGTCAATTGTTGGAATTTGATTTAATTTAAGTATTCTATGTAGGGATTGCAATATAGGACCAAAAGTTCAATACCGGTATTCGGTATTTTTTAGATCTTAATACCGGGATACCGGTTTTAATACCGGTAGTAGAAATTTTAGAAAAAGAAAGAAAACACAGGTGTTTTTTTCTTATTTGTTTTATTTGCCAGTTTTATTAGAGAATGTAAATATCACAAAAAAATTTTTAACTTATAAATTGTATTAGTTCATGTTTCAAAGAATTGCGAACACCGTTACTTTAGTTTACACTGAAGTGACAAAAGTCATGGGATAACAATAGGCAAATTTTCAGATGACAGTAGCATCGCGTAGAACAGGTATAACTGCGCAGTGCTTTCGCAGAGCTTTCACTTCTGTTCAACTTATTCATGTGAAGAGGTTTTGACGTGATGATGACCGCACGACGGGAATTAACAGACTTTGAACGCGGAATGTTAGTTGGAGCTAGACGCATGGGTCATGCCATTTCGGAAATCGTTAGGGAATTCAACATTCCCAGATCCACTGTGTCAAGAGTGTGCCGAGAGTATGAAATTTCAGGCATAACATCCCACCATGGACAGCGCAGTGGTCGACCGCCTGCACTTAACGACCGAGACCGGCGACGTCTGCAAAGAGTCGTAAATTCTAACAGACAAGCAACACTGCGTCAAATAACCGCAGAAATCAATGTGGGACGTACAAGGGACTTGTCTGTTAGAACTGTGAGGAGAAATTTGGCTTTCTTGGGCTATTCCAGCAGAAGACCGACTCGAGTGGCTTTACTGACAGAACGACATCGCTTGCAGCGACTCTCGTGGGCACGTGAGCATATCGGTTGGTCCCTAGATGAATGGAAAACCGTGGCCTGGTCCGATGAGTCACGATTTCAGTTTGTAAGAGCTGAAGGTAGGGTTCGAGTGTGGCGCAGACCCCACGAAGCCATGGACCCAAATTGTCAGCAAGGCACTGTTCAAGCTGGTGGTGGCTCCGTAATGGTGTGGGCTGTTTTTTCATGGCAAGGACTTGGTCCTCTGGTGCGACTGGACCGAACATTGACTGGAAATGCTTATGTTCAGCTACTTGGAGATCACTTGCAACCATTCATGGACTTCATGTACCCAAACAACGATGGGATTTTTATGGATGACAATGCGCCATGTCACCGGGCCACAACTGTTCGCGATTGGTTTGAAGAACATTCTGGACAATTCCAACGAATGATCTGGCCACCTAGATCGCCCGACATGAATCCCATCGAGCATTTATGGGACATCATCGAGAGGTCTGTTCGTGCCCAAAATCGTGCACCATCAACGCTTTCCCAATTATGGACGTCTATCGAGACAGCATGGCTCAATATTCCTGCAGAAGACTTCCAACGACTTGTTGAGTCCATGCCACGTCGAGTTGCTGCACTTTGCCGGGCGAAAGGAGGGCCGACACGATATTAAGAGGTATCCCATGACTTTTGTCACTTCAGTGTATAACAGTTCTTCTTATAGTGTTAATTGATATTGGTAGATTTTTGAAACCTCTGGCGGATAGCGATTTTCTTAATTCAATAGAAGTGCAAAACACTCGAAAAGGCAAACCATCGAATGCTGTCCTTTTACTTATAGTTTCATCCAAATTATCTTTTTTTTTTTCAAAATAATATAAAATTCCTGATGGCTTGGGCTTAGAAACTGTGCTTAAGTTTGTATCTTCATCGCGATTAGATTCTTTACTCTTAAAAAAATTTGTATCGTATTTCATTTTCAAATGTGTATGCAGTCCGCTTGTACTTCCTCCATTCACTTTAATAACTCTTGAACATTTTTTACATTGTGCCACCATATTCTTTTCAACTTATAAATAATGAAACAAAACCGAAGTATTATCAACTGATTTTTTTATGTTCTTTAAAGTCATTCTTATTCATTTATGAGTATATATATAATAAATATGAAAAATATTTTGAACTCTCAAGTATGATACGCAATTACAAGGTGAATAATAAACTCACCAATTTAAAAAATAGCATAATATTACACACTTTCTTCACAACTACAACCTTGTTTTCACAGATAAGAGTTTTTAGTTTTCTGATAAGAATTCACAGATAAGAATAATAATTTGACATATAAGAATTCTTTCACAGATAAGAATTCTAAATTTCTAGTAAATACCGAAAAAACGGTATTTAAACTTGTGAATACCGGTATTACAAAATTGTACAAATGGCTCAAAATACCGGTATTCGGTATCCCGGTATACTGGTATTGCAATCCCCAATTCTGTGGTATGGAATACTTTTAAAATATAGTAAATGTAAAAAAAGTCCCTTATCACAATTTTTACTCTTAAAATTCCTTGAATTAAAATAATATATGACGTAAAGCAATAAATTTTGGAGTTCATTGTAATTCGATTTGATTTAAGTATTCTGTGGTATGGAATACCCTTAAAATATAAGTAAATGTAAAAAAAGTCTCTTATTGCAAATTTTACTCTTAAAATTCCATGAATTAAAATAATATATGACGTAAAGAAGTAAATTATTGGAATTTGATTCAATAGTAAGTATTCTGTGATATGGAATAGAGTTAAAACATAGTAAATGTAAAAAAAGTCCATTTCTTCTGTACCTATTAGGAAAGAATAATTGATTATTTCTGGTGCAATTCTTATTTCTAGTGAAACGAAATGAGTGAAAGGGGAACAAGAAGTAGAAGGAGGAAATTGGTAGAGTAACACGATTCCTGACTCTGTCAGCTCTCCTTATTTGTCGCCCCGGTGAAGTTAATGAAGGCAATGAAGGGTTGGAGAACGTAATTGGGACAGAGTTGTTAGCGGGGCCACCATCTTTCCTGTGTTTGGTAATGATCTACGACTGCTGCGAAGCGTTTATTTCCTCTTTTCCCTCTGATAAGTATTTACCTCCATTTCCGGGGAAGATTAGGAAAATTTAAAAATTCATTTCACACCAACTGCGAATTTAATGAGACCCTATTCATCATGTTTTTATGAATATCGATTTTGGCATAAAATGCATTTATGTTGCGTCTTACATATGAATCCTGAATTACTTTGTCAGAATTTATTTAATAATTGATGAGTTTTTCAATTCCTTCTATTAGTTCACAATCTCCCCCTATATAATCTTGTTCAAATTTTCGATCGGTAATAAAATACTTTTTATTCCTCCACTCAAGTTCAAATACATTTTTTTTGAACTTGTAGTGGATGACACTTGAGGTTAATACATTTTTTTTCAAATATTAGTTCATTAATTAAATTTAATTAATTAATTATAGTTTTTTTTTAGATTTAAGTTGCATGTAATGATTTAAGTTGCACCAATAGATGGCTCCAGATGTAAGAGAAAAATTTCAATTTTATTTATAAAGAACTTTCTGCAATATAGTGAGGCAAAAGTAGGAATTGACTTACTATATTTACATATCCAATATAGCCAACGGCCGTATCATGCTGAATATACCGGTTCTCGTTAGATCACCGAAGTTAAGCATCATTGGGCGCGGTCAGTACTTGGGTGGGTGACCACCTGGGAACACTGCGTGCCGTTGGCAAATTTGGGACCTGAATGGCCGAGTGTCTAGAGCTCTGGCGCTCGGTGTCACAGATTTCGGGTTCGAATCCCGGCGGTGCCATGGATGTTTGTAGTGGTTCGGAATCCACTTTAAGCCGTAGGTCCCGGTCTTCTATGACTGTAAGAGCGTCACGGAGCAAAAGTCAGGCTTCTACCTACGGGGTGCTCCATCACAACAGAAGCTGCTTCCTTCCCCTTCAATCATGAGTCCATATGGGCTCGTGGGCTTGGCCAGCCAAGTGGGATAAGAAACAACAACAACAACATATCCAATTCGTCTATGATATGGGCGGCCAATCCGCGGCTCGTCTTGAACATGAGATTCATCACACTTTTACAAAATATATTTATTTTATAATGGATATAGAGGATAATAATAGAGTATATCCATAAATCAATTAATTTCCATATGAAAAACATAGCAATATATGCGTAGTATGCACTTTAGCTATCAAATCAACTTGATTTTGTAAAGTTCTTTTGAAGCTGTGACTTCGAGCAATCCGAAATAAACTTATCACTCATGTATATTAAATGTTATATCATTTATTTTATTTTTTAGTAATTAATCATTATTTTTGAAAATTTTTATTTCTGTTTATAAATTTTCCTTCATTTCTTAAAACTCCCCTAACAAATGTTATAGTGTCTTCAGTGGGGATTTAATACCAGCTGCTTTGGGGAATAAGATTATAGATTCAGTTTGCCTTTTCCGTTAACGAAAATCACTTAAAATATTAGAATACAGAATGATTTAGTCATCATGTTTAAGTTTCTATCATAATGATTGGTATTAAAATTCAGTTTGATATTAAATTTACAATAAACAGTGTATTTTATGTGACACACTTTAGAATAAGAATATTCTTCTTCAATGGTGCTACAGCCCCATGGTGATCCAAGGCTATTTGCCTACTGGCAGATTTCGAGGCAGGAGATGTTTCCTTTTACGGGGTAAGATTGTCTGCCCTACGCCTCAAACCTATACAGTCATATTAGACAGAGACTTACAATTTAAAGAGGATTCCGAACCAGTACAAACATCCACGGCACTGCCGGGACTCGAAACCGAAACCTGTGAAACCGATCACCAGACACTCGGCCATTAGTCTCTAATGAAAAAACACAAATAGAGATTAAAATTGAGATTAGAAAAGCATACCTTTTACAATTTTTTTTCCAATAAATTATGTTATAATACTTAATTAATTTACATATATAAAAATTACACGTAATCTTCCCAATTGCTTTTATAAACAAATTAGATAGAATTCCAAAAGGAAAATAAATTATTCACTCTTTTTTAAAAACCTTTTATTGAATACTACCCTTTTTTGCTTCTACACATAAGTGTTTATCACTTACCAAAAATCACTTAAAATCTTAGAATACAGAAGAAATTAATGCCATGTTTAATCTTCTACCACAATGACTATTATTAACATTCAAATTGTTACTAAATTTAACAATGGATTTTATGTGACACCTATTAGAATAAGAAAATTCTTCTTCAACGGTTCAACTACCCCATGGTGGGACATTGGACGTCTGAATACTGGCAGATTCTGAAACATGAGATTTTTATTTTTTATTTTTCTTGTTAGAGTTGTCAGCCATACGCTCTACAGTCATATTAGATCGGTACCAACAGCTATAAAGAATGAAAATATATTAGTGACAAAATGTGACAATAGTTTGTTACAATGCCACTAAATAAGCTGTTTAATAAGTAAGAAAAAAACTTAACCGAAGAAATAGATACATAGAATGAAAAGATGTTTTCTGAATGAAGGTTCAAACATCGACCTGTGAACACATTAAGGTTGTTGATCACTTATAAACTGAAATCCTTTATGGTCAGCAAAGGTTCTGGAAGCCTCAGCAATTTGGTATGAATATTCACATCCTCCAGTAGCAATATTTAAGAAGTTCACCACTTCTTAACTCTTTCTCAAATTCAGTCAGCCAATTGGCTTATTGCAATATTTCTGATATAAATATGAAAAAAATTTATTTATCTCATTTGTTCGTTTTCGAACTTCATCTGGATGAGAGAAAAGGCAAACAAGTAATATAAAAACAAATTTTTTTAAAGTCAATTCCTTTTTTTTCACTCTATTGCAGAAAGTCCTTTCTAAATAATTTTCATTCATTTTTTAAAAGTTTATCTGGCGCTATATATTGATAGATATAGGCAACTTAAATATAAAAAAAACCTAAAATTGATGAATTAATTTAATTACTGAATTAATATTCGAAAAAACTGCTTTAACATCCAGTGTCATCCACTACAAGTTAAAAAAAATGTCTTTGAACTTGAGTGGAGGAATAAGAAGTATTTTAAGAACGATTGAAAATTTGAACAAGATATATATAGGGGAGTGTGAGCTAATAGAAAGGAAATAAAAAATGGAAAATTGGGGTTTAGTTGTGATGACAGTGTAGGTTCAAAATTTTTTTTATCTTTTTACCATTTATCCTATACTAAGATTACATACAGTACAGTTAAAATTTGCAAAAAAAAAAAAAAATAAATATACAATTGGCTCTAACTCCCAGAAATATTACAAAGAATGCTATTAAGCCTTAAATTAGACTTTTTAAAAATTAAGAGCTCTTTTTGCTTGATTAAGTTAATAATCATTAATTATAAGCAAAATGTTATAATTTTTATGGATTTACATCAAATATTTCAGCAAGTTTATTATATTAACAGGCAATTTATTATTACTCTAAAAATAAGATAAAATTAATAGCATTTCCATATTATGCAATGTAGTGTCCATGTTTTAAAGTATTGATATCTAAAATGCCAACAAAATATTTTTCAAATCCTTTCTATTTTTACTTTTCACACTTGTTCTAATATTTTTTTCTTTTTAAACCAGAAAAGAAATGATATATAACTCCAAAATGAAAAGAAAAAAGGAAAGTTTTCTTAACAAATATTCGTTAGAGCTCGCTCCAGGCACACACTACACTTGAGACATACCTGAAGAACGCAAGTTTTTCAATCTGAGTTTCGAGTTTTCCCAGGAAACCACCTAAAATAATTCCACCAACGAATTTCGAATCATATTCTCCAAGCATTTGTTTCTGACATTCAGTAATTGAATCTTGATATAAACCCCCTTTTGCCTTTGCTTGTCCTACACCCTACCCTTCCCTTTTCTTCTTGCGATGTAGGGTTTTTTTTTCCGTCATTTTTACTGTCACCGATTTCGTAGTAGCGGTTTAACTCCCTGTTCATAATTGGTTTCCAACTGACTCGATATTTCGATCAACGGTTGGTATAAAAAAAAGTAAAAGTTGACTTTTCTCTTTCGCTTGCTTTGGTTTGTGATTTAACGATTTTTTTTTTTTTTTTTTTTTAGTTTTTTTGATAAAAGAAAGATAAAGTAAAAAAAAAACGAAGAAAGTTTATTTCATTATTGTAGTTATTTTTAGTGATAAAAGCGATGTCATAACACGTAACTGTTTTGTATTTTTTTTTTATTGATGTTTTTTTCTTTCGTGAAGTTTATTAAGATGATTTTAAATGTTTTTGAAGTAAATTACTTAAAACTTAGATAAAGAAATTTTTTGTTTGTTTATTTTTTAAATGTGTTTTGTTTGTTTGTTGTTTCTAATCCCACTTGGCTGGCCAAGCCCACGAGCCCGTACGTACTCATGATTGAAGGGGAAGGAAGCAGCTTCTGTTGTGATGGAGCACCCGTAGGTAGAAGCCTGACTTTTACTCCGTGACGCTCTTACAGTCATAGAAGACCGGGACCTACGGCTTAAAGTGGATTCCGAACCACTACAAACATCCATGGCACCGCCGGGATTCGAACCCGAAACCTGTGGCACCGAGCACCAGAGCTCTAGACACTCGGCCATTCAGGTCCCAAATTTGCCAACGGCACGCAGTGTTCCCAGGTGGTCACCCACCCAAGTACTGACCGCGTCCAATGATGCTTAACTTCGGTGATCTAACGAGAACCGGTATATTCAGCATGGTACGGCCGTTGGCATTTTTTAAATGTTTTTATATCTAACATTTTTTAAATGTTAGATATAAAAACAAAAAAAGTATCATAGTGCATAAAATTCTAAGATGGCTTTATTGAAAATCAGTCCATTACAATAAGGATCCCACACAGAGAAGGAATAAGCAGAACAAAGCAAATATATAGCAATTGACAATAAATCGGTTTCACACATCACAAAAAGTCAAAGTTCAAGAAAGTAAATAAAGGAGGTAGACATTTTTATTTGAGTCCATGAGGCCCCTAGCCTCCAATATAACAGGTGCGCTGAAAAATTCGTAGGCTGACATAGATGTCGCTACTAGTATTAAATCCATATAAGTTTTAGTTAGCCCTAACGTTAAAAAGACACGTGTATAAATTTGACAGCTGTTGCACTATTAGTATGTGAGTTATAGCACTTTTAGGGAAGCAACTTTTGTTAGTTTGAAAAAATGAATAAAAAGGAATTTCGTGTGTTAATAAAGCATTGCTTTTTGCACAAAAAAAAATACTATTGAAGCCAAGCGTGCCTTGATAAACATTATTCGGACTTTGCACCAAGAAAATCAACCGTAGAGAAGTGGTTTGCTAAATTTAAATGAGGTGAAATGAACACCGAGGAAGCCCCAAAGAGGCTGTTACCGACGAAAACATCAAAAAAGTCTATAAAATAATTTCTGATAACTGTAAAGTGAAGTTTATTGAGATAGCTGAGACCTTAAATATATCAAAGGAACGTGTTGGACATATTGTGAATGAATATTTGGATATGCGAAAGCTCTGTTCAAAGTGGGTGCCGCGCGAGCTCACAATCGGCGTGGAAAGACGCAAAAGTCGGCTGGCAAGGTTATGGCATCAATATTTTGGGATACGCATGGTATAATATTCATTGACTTTCTTAAAAGGAAAAAACATAAACAGCGACTATTACGTAGCGTTATTGGATCGTTTGAAAGACGAAATCGCGGAAAAACGGCCTCATTTGAAGAAGAAGAAAGTGCTGTTTCATCAAGACAATGCACCGTGTCGCAAATCAATGAAAACGATGACAAAATTGCACGAATTGGGCTTCGAATTGCTTCCGAATTCACCGTATTCTCCAGATCTGGCCCCCACCGACTTTTTCCTGTTCTCAGATCTCAAGAGGATGCTCGCTGGACAGAAATTTCGCACCGATGAAGAGGTAATCGCCGAAACTAAAGCCTATTTTGAGGCTAAAGACAAACCGTACTATAAAAATGGTATCGAAAAATTGTATGACCGCTATAATCGTTGTATCGCCCTCGAAGGCAACTATATTGTATAATAAAATCCAATTCTAAAAAAAAAAGAATTTTTCTATGCTAGCCTACGAACTACAAAACTTCTTCTTGACGCTGAGCCTCTCTGTTCAGTCCTGGTCATTTCAAAAGATGTTCTGAATTCATTGTACCAGCTCTACATATTGGGAAAGTGTTCGAGGCAAGGACACCTAACCTGTTTAGGTGTTCCGCAAGACAATCGTGTCCGGTTCTTAATCGAAAGTTGGCAACCGCCTCTTTACGTAGTCTAGTGTTGAAGATTTTGTGCCACTTTTTGCCTTCAGATTTAATTATGAGATTATCTTTCAGTTTCCTAAAAATTTTCTATGGATATATTTTTTGAAAGATTCTGGTGGAAAATGTTTCTTTCCAGTATTGCCATGGTTTCCTTTATTTGCAAGTGAATCTGCTGCTTCATTACCTTTAATTCCCACGTGTAATGGTATCCACTGGAATACAATTTGCTTGGCTTTAGCTCTTAAATATTTGATATCTTTCTTAATTTGACTTAGAATTTTTTTTTCACACTGAAACCCCAATATTAAGATTATTTGATAGATCTTAGTACCGGATAGCAAACAGTAAATGATTGTTGTATAGTATTGGATACATTGTGTAGTAGAATAGTAAAATCATTGTGTATTAAAATAAAATAGTTGAACATTATGCTACAGCTCAGCATAGTTGTATATAATAGTTGGAATTTAATTTATTCGAATTAGTTTTGTTGTATTGTACAAGTAGAAAAATACAATATTTATTATTGAATAGTAACAGTAATAAAATATTGGATATATAAAAAAACGTCAAAGAAATTTATGATTTTCAAAATAGAAAAATAAAAAATGAAACGAATAAACTGGACTGAATTAAAGTTACAGAAATACATCTTTCAGAAAACATGATTTAATATTCTTATGAGGCCTATTCTTAAAATATAATATATATTATTCATATTCTATTCTTAAAATATTATATACATACATTTTTAAAATATTATCTATAAATATATTAACTAATAAACTTTTACTTTTTAATATTATTGAGGGAAAAAAAAATTCTCAAAACTCATCATAAAATTTATATTATGTTTCGATTAAATAATTCAAAACAAGTAATATAAAAAAAAAATTTTAAAGTCAATTCCTACTTTTTTTTCACTCTATTGCAGAAAATCCTTTATAAATAATTTTCAATTATTTTTTTTAAGTTTATCTGGCACCATCTATTGTTAGATATAAATACAACTTAATTCTAAAAAAAAACTAAAATTAATTAACTAAATTTAATTAATGATTTAATATTTGAAAAAACTGTATTAACATCAAGTGCCATCCACTACAAGTTCAAAAAAAATGTATTTGACCTTGAGTGGATGAATAAAAAGTATTTTATGAACGATTGAAAATTTGAACAAGATATATATAGGGAGAGTGTGAGCTAATAAAAGGAATTGAAAAAAAGAAATAAATAAAAAGAAACAATAATAAATAACAACAATATCATTTTTTTTAAAAATTATTGACATATTTTCAAATTACAAATCTGTAACATCAAGCAAAATGAACATCATAATAGGTAAGTAATGGATGAGTCACACACATTGTCTGTAGCACAGGTTTCAGGTTCGAGTCTTTGCGGGGCCATGGATGTTTACAGTGGTTTGGAATCCACTTTTAGCTATTTCATCGATTAATTTTTTTGGTGTTTACCAAACAACTATTTAGTAGCATTGTAAGAAACTATTTTCACTAACATCTTTTCATTCTTTATAGATATTTCATTGGTTAAGATTTTTCATGTTTACCAAACAGCTTATTTCGAGGCATTGTAACTAACTATTGTCACTAACATCTTTTCATTCTTTATAGATATTTGATCGGTTGTTTTTTCTTGTTTACCAAACAGTTTATTTAGTGGCAATGTATTAAAAAAATCTATGTATTTGTATTGCCGCTAACATAATTATGTTAAATTTATGAATTCCATTGAACGTATGTCTCTTCAGTGCAAAATTGTTTTATATTATATTCAGTGGAACAAATTTTAAATGTTTTTGTAAACCAAAATCAATGATTTGTCAAAAAGAATCATCAAATATCCCCCATCAATAGTCTAGATTTTCTCCAATACAACTAAAGATAATTTTAAAAATTTCTCAGAAAGCATTACGTTCCTTTATCATCTGATTCACAGGGCGTATTTCCTTTTTCATGGTACATCCTGCGCAAAGTTGATTCTTCTAAAGTTCATCTACATATAATTATTAAATAAGAAAATGATGAGAAAATTAACATGAAATGATTAAAAGATTTAACATGAATATAGCATTATTCATGTTAAATCATTTAAAACATTTAACCTTTCTTGTTACATCATTGAACTTTATTAAAAGACCTTATCTTCTCTAGTCAGAAGATTTTCATTCCTTCCCACACATTTTCTCAAATACAGCTAAAGGTAATTTTAAAATTTCTCAGGTAGCATTACTTTTCTTTATTTTCTGATTCTTCTTCTTTCTCAACAGCCCCATGGTAGGCCCAAGCTATCCGCCTACTGGCAGTTTTCGGGATAGGAGATGCTTTCTTTTAGCGGGGTAGGGTTGTCAACCTTCAGCTCTACAGTACACACACAAAAAAAACACTTGATTTGGTACAAAAACACTTTAGAGACTTTATCTTCTCTTATGTTTGTAGTGGTTCGGAATCCACTTTAAACTGTAGGCCCCGGTCTGTTTAGTCTTGGTGTGTACAAGATTGCCGTAGAGCAAACGAAACCAATTCCAGAGCGATAGTCACTCGACCATCATCTTCTGATTCATATAACATTTCTTTCTTCTAGAAGCATCTTGAGCAAAGTTGAATCTTCTGCACTTCATCCATATATCCATATAAATAGGAAAATGTAGGAAAAGTCCCTGCAAAACTTAGAATTGCCAGTATCTGTAATACAGCATTATTCATGTTAAATCCTTTAAAAGCACTTTATTAAAAGATTTTTTCCTCTCTAGTCATAAGATTCCCATTCCTTCCCACACATTCCAAAAACGATTGAATCAGAGCGACATAAACCCATCAATAAAATAACATCCAGCAACAAATGCACATAGATATGCGTCGGAGGAGGAACATGCAGCAACTCATCCTACTCTGATCTTGTAAGCGGCGATAATCGCCTACTAAAGAGCTGGCTGACATGGCCCCGGCGATAGCGAATGAAGAATGCGGCCCTTTCGCAAGCGGTTCGGATGACCGGGCCACCCTATCATTGGATGGGATGTCGCGCTCCGATGATTCGGACATCCATTCGGCCAGTTCCTCTTTGTTTCATCTTTTACTTGTTACTTTCTTCTTCTTCCTTTCTCGTAAAGACGCAGGAATAGCATGGCAGGGGGTTGTCTCGAAATTGAATTGGATTTTGTTGTTTTTAGGCAATGATAGTCTTGATTTTGTGGAATCGCTTAATTGTTTTAACCCCCTTCAACAAGGTAGCCAAATTGGAAATATTCTGGGGGTATTTTTCATTTATTCTATTGTGGGTAATAATTGAGACTTAACTAAATATGTTTGTTATTTATTTAAATGTGAGACATTTACTTTTAAAAAAGGGTCCAGATGATAACGTCTCTCCCATTGATTCTAATAAAAGACAATCCCCAATGGTGTACAGAAACAAAACATTAAAAATTAATAAAACTGGCAGTGTGCAAGATCTATTTTCAATCGTAGTTTTCAGTCTAATATGTCTACTACTACTACTACACCAAACCACATCACTGTGCCTAGAGCTGAGTTGCCGCTTTACAGTTTGGGAAGGATGGGAATGAGAAGTCTGATTAGGCTCTGTGACGCTCTACGATCATATGAGACCTGGACTTACGACTTAAAGTGGATTCCGAACCACTCCATTCATGGCACCAAGCTCCAGAGCACTAATCACTTGACCATCAGACCCATCTTCTGATTCACATGACTTATTTCTTTTTTTGTGATGCGTCCTCAGCAAAGTTGAATCTTCTACAGTTTTCCCCATATGATAGTAAATAAGAAAATGTGGGAAAAATCCCTTGAAAACTTGGAATTTTTAGTGTCCATAATACATCATTATATACAGTGGGTAAAAAAAGTATTGGCAATTGCCTTAATTTATTCATATTGACAAATAAATAAACTGTTATGCAATTTTAGCTGTCGTAATTAAATACAAGACATCTTAGATATATAAAAATAGTAAAATTTTATTTTAATTTACATTTTCTACGATTTTTTCTTTCAAAAACGAAAATTTGCATGTCAAAAAAGTATTGGCAAAGTTTTAACTGCTATGCAAATTTTGTTACATTGAAGTCACGTGTTTCGACTGATAAGAAACTCTACCGGTATAAAGTCTGCAAAACTACTCCAAAAGTGTCTATGCATTATTTTGCGATTACTGCAGTAAAATGACTTCGAAATCGAAGGAGTTGGACGTTAGTGTTAAAAACACAATCATTAGGCTCAGAAATGAAGGTTTAACTTATCGTGCCATAGGAATGCAGTTCAATATAAGTTTATTTACTGTCAGAAGTGTTGTAAAAATGTTCAAGGAAACAGGATCAACGGAAAATAAGACTAGAAGTGGACGACCTCGAATATTTTCTACAAGAGAAGAACGTGTCATTATTAACAAGGTTAAGAAAAACCCTAAAATAAGTGCACCCCAGATAGCTAGAGATGTTGCTTTCACTTTGCAAAAGACTTTCAGCGTACAGACTGTACGGAATGTTTTACACGAGAGAAGTTATTATAGATGGGCAGCAAGAAAGAAACCATTCATCTCGGAAATAAATAGGAGAAAGAGGTTAGATTTCGCAAATTCCTACGTTGATTTATCTGAAGAGTTTTGGAACACAGTTATTTTTTCCGACGAATCAAAGTTTAGAATTTTCGGCAGTGATGGACGATGATATGTGTGGAGGAGGCCAAATACTGAATTGGAAAAGCAACATTTAACTGCTACTGTAAAACATGGTGGAGGCAGCGTCTTAGTTTGGGACTGTATGGCAGCTAATGGAATTGGCAACCTGCATTTTATTGATGGTATTATGACAGCCCAAAATCTTGGCTTGGGAACATCATTCGTTTTTCAACAAGACAATGACCCCAAGCATACAGCGAATCTCACCCGTGAATGGCTACTCTACAATGCTCCTCGCCAATTAAAAACCCCACCTCAATCGCCTGACATCAATCCAATTGAAAATTTATGGCACCTGCTGGATCTAGAAATCAAGAAACATAAAATTTCAAGTAAAGACGACCTCAAATGATTACTCTTGCAAGAGTGGCACAAAATTCCCAACAGTAAAACAAAGTCCTTAGTTTCCTTTATGAGAAATAGATTACAAGCTGTTATAGATGCAGAAGGTATGCATACAAAGTACTAAACATATACTGATTTTGTTTTCGCTCATAATTTTGTCAATTTCATAATTTTGCCAATACTTTTTTTATCATGTAAATTTTGATTTTCTCATAGATTTTGACTAAAAAAATATTTAAATCAAAATTTCGTTATATTTGTTTGTCTTTTCTCCTTCTGTAATCGCTATGTTAAAATAAAATTTGTAAACATACTTTGTTAGCAAATATGATCATTTATAGGCAATTGCTAATACTTTTTTTTATCCACTGTATGTTAAATCCTTTATTATTACATGCTAAATCATTTAAAAATCCCTTTATTAAAAACCATTTCCTCTCTGGTCATAAGATTCTCATTTCTTCCCACACATTACAAAAACGATTGAATCAGAGCGACATAAACCCATCAATAAAATAACATCCAGCAACAAATGCACATAGATATGCGTCGGAGGAGGAACATGCAGCAACTCATCCTACTCTGATCTTGTAAGCGCTGATAATCGCCTACTAAAGAGCTGGCTGACAGGGCCGGGCGATAGCGATATAAAGAATGCGGCCCTTTCGGAAGCGGCTCGGATGACCGGGCCACCCTATCATTGGATGGGATGTCGCGCTCCGATGATTCGGACATCCATTCGGCCAGTTTCGGACTCGCTCCCCTCTTTGTTTCAACCTTTTACTTGTTACATTCTTCTTCTTCCTTTCTCTTAAAGACGCAGGAATAACATGTCGGGGGGTTGTCCCGAAATTGAATCGGATTTTGTTTTACACAATGATAGTTTGATTTTGTGGAATTATTTAATTTTTGTAACCCCCTTCAATTTTCAAGAAGGTAGCAAAATCAAAATATATTTTTCATTTATTCTATTGTGGGTAATAAATGAAAGGTAACTAAATCTTTTTTGTTATTTATTCAAATGTGAGGCATTTATTTTTAAAAGTGCCCCATTAAAACAATGTTTTTCCCCATCGATTTTAATGAAAGGCAAGTTCCGATGGTGTAGAAAAAAAAAAAAGAAATAATAAATAAAACTTGTAGTGTGCAAGATCTTCTTTAAAATCGTAGGACCGTATACCGTAGAACACTACACAGGTATCATATGGCTGTATAGCGTTCGGCTGACAACCCTACCCCGCTAAAAGAATCTTCTATCACGTAATCTGCCAGTAAGCAGACAGTTTGACCTACCATGAGGCTATAGCTCCAATGAAGAAGAATTGTGCAAGAGACTTCAGGTTCATATTCGTTGGTATTATCCATTGCAATAATTGCTTTCAGAAATAAGTAGATTCAATGGTATTGTGATATGAATACTTTGGTTATCGCATCAATAATCAGGGTGGCTAGCGTACGTTTTCCCTATTAACTACCTCACGACATGCAAATTTTCTTCTTCATTTGGGCAACAGACCCTTGGTAAGCCAAGATCATCTGACTACTTACAAGTTTTTGAAACTTGAGATGTTTTCTTTTTCTTCAGTCAGTGGAAATTAAATTTTTTTAAAAACCGTGATTTGTTACAGTTTTATAATGGTTATAAATAGAAATATAATAGTTTCTGAATTCTTTTATCTATCCATATTATACATATTTTCTAAGGTACTTGAATGAACGGAAATACAAGTGTGTCATTAAAGTGTTAATAGTCAGCATTATTGTCAAAATTATCAATGTTAACTTCAATCACGGATTAATAAAAATAGGTCACATAGAAATATTATTAAAAAAACATTGCTGGATGATGCTTAATTATTTTCAAATATTGGATTAATAGATATTTCGATATTTTTTCTCTATCCCTTATCATTTATAATTAAGAAATTTTTTCCCATTTCTCTGTTCTAACTATGTAATGTTATTTTAAAGTACTTCAGAAATGTTTTTTATGTTAATTCCTTTATATGAGATTTTCTGCAATCGTTAAACAGTATCATGTAAAGATATTTGATCCATCTTGTGTAATATCGAGATTCTTTACATCCCAGGAATTTCATAGATAAGTAGTTTAATGGATTTAGTTTTTATTACATCCCATTTCTCTGGAATTTGATGTTATTCAGAAAAGATAATTTGCTTCTAGTTTCCATCTTGTGTAATATCGAGATTCTTTACATAAGTATATGATTTAGTTTTAATTTGCCTAGTTTAGTGGATTTAGGATGCACCAGAGATAAATGCTACAAAACATTTATTGGCCGCCGCATGTGTTAATAAATACGCCCATGGATGACAAACAACCTGGTAGACACTTGAGAAGAATTGCGTCCTTCTGAAATTGTTTATGTGCCCAATGAAAGTACTTTACAGGATGCCATTTGGTATCAACAAGGGTGGTGTCAATTCAACTTATCAACCTGTCTATCTTAGTTTAGAAACTCAACGCGTTATCTACCAGGTTGTTTTTCCTTATCTTCTCTGGTTTTCTTATCCTTATACAAGTTTCCTTATCTTTAACTTTCATGGTATCAAATTTCACTCATTTTCAACAGTGTACGTCATTTTGGAATACTTCAAAATGTAACAAGTAATATACAAAAAAAATAATAATTAAATAAAGTCAATTCCTACTTTTTTTCACTCTATTGCAGAAAGTCCTTTATAAATAATTTTCATTCATTTTTTTAAGTTTATCTGTTGTTAAGTTTATCTATTGGTAGATATATGCAGCTTAAATCTAAAAAAATCTAAAATTAATTAATTAAGTTTAATTACTGAATTATTATTTGAAAAAACTGTAATAACATCAAGTGTCATCCACTACAAGTTCAAAAAAATGTATTGGAACTTGAGTGGATAAATGAAAAGTGTTTTATTAACGATTGAAAATTTGAACAAGTTATATATAGGGAGAGTGTGAGCTAATAGAAGGAATTGAATAATTAGGACATTTCTATCATATGGCAAAAATATTTGATACATATATCCATAAAACATCATTGGACAAATATTTAAAAGTAGGTCAGTTCGACAGGATTCGAAGATAGTTGGCTACTATCATTCTATCGTGATGTCATCATCTCCGTGGTTCATCTACAATGGCATAATTATTTCATTATGAAAATATACACTTTTTTTTTAGTTTTGTTAGCTATCTATTTTTGACTCTTAGTAGATAAAAAAATATTTTATTCTATTACTTTACTCTTTAAAAATTAGTTTTCAATAAGTTTACTTTTTGGCAGAAAAAAGAAATTGAATTACTTACTTAAAATAAAAAAAATAATAAAAATAATTTAATTTTTATGAAGGAAAAAAAAAAGATGTTATTTAACAGCGAGCTGAAATCCATTCAATTCGAAGAACATTTTAACAAATGATTCTTTAAAAAATTATATGTGTTAACATTCCAAAAGCAATTTTCAAATATCTGAATTCGTGATACCAATGATGATATTCTTTAATGATCAATATACTTTAATAATAAAACAATATATATCAACATGTATAATTAATATTTCTAACATGTAGCGTTATTAACTGTATTTGCAATCATTTCTGATTTTCAAAAAATATATGAGGAGTAATTTTTTTTCCATACTTGAATAATTTTTTTTTTGTATATGTTTAATTAAAAGGATTATTGTTTTTCAAAAAAAAATACAATATAAGTAATTAAAGTAATAATATTAAGAAAAATATTATCTTAGAGAAGAGATAATTATAAAGAGTAATCTATAAAAATATTATAGAGAAAAATCTATAGAAATATTATCATATAATGAATAATCTACAGAAATATTATCTTATAGTTTATTATCTGAAAGATAATATTATTTTAAGAAAGTTAATAAGTTAAGAAAGCATATAAGTTACTAATATGAATTTATCTATGGGTGAACCTATTTTATCACATATTTCATGAACGAGTAAACTATGGTTAAACTGAATAGCATAAATATAATTGATCCTTAGACAATAATAACAAATGGAACAATTATTTGTTTCCATTCTAACAGCTATACAATTTCAAAATAAATACATAGCACGGGATTTAATACCGTACTTGATATAGAAACACTTATTTCATGTAAGTTTCGAAGTTTACATCATTAAAATCACGTGGCAAATGAGTATTTATTTTAAATAAAAGTTTTTCAACTACAAATTTCTACTGATGCAAGATAACTTGTTTTATTAATAACATACCGTTACGTATTTTTGGGAATGTCACTGAACTCGCATCAAAACATCATGCTCAATAGAATGTTCACACATGATATAAATGTAATAAAAGATGTTTGATTATATATCTTCGGAAGAATCGTCTCTTAAGCAAGTGATGGATGATAATGCTTACTAAAGACCCATTTGGTTTAGTGGTTCAACATATTTAGAAATTTTATATAATATTAATTTTTTCTAATATAATCCTTTACTATGTTCCCTATTGTAATCTTAAAAAAATAGAATATAAAATATTATACTATTAAGATAGGACTTGGTCATAGATATCATAGTAACAGAGCAGCAGTGAATATTATTCAGCTATTGGGCTGCTTGAGTGTATATCTTAATAATGTATTTTATCAGTGGGTTCCGTCCCTTGTGGGTATTTACGGCAACAAGATTGCAAATTAGCTGGCCAAGGATGGCAGCTTTAAGAGTTCTACTGATGGTGGCTGTCTCTCTTTCTCGGAATTTGCCTCCGGGGTCAAATTAATTATCAACTCCTCTTAGAGAAAGTCCCTGTATATGAATGGGATGATTGTAACCGTCCTGGTGCTGCTTTAATTGGGGCGACTGTAGATCCGAACAGACGGCTCTTGCAAATCTCCGCAGTGGTCATCTTCGTGCTCGATATCATGTGTCGGGCCTTGAGGTTTATCCGCTTTGCTCGAAATGTAGCTTGACTCAAGCCATACTTGTCCATATTTTGACTTGCATTGGTTGCCAGACGAGTCAGTTATGTTCAAATCCCGGAGCAGTTTTTCATCGTTTGAGAGCACACGGGTTCATGGACTTACTTGGTCTTGATGTTGCTGTCAACCAAGTGGGACAAACGAAACAAACTGAATTAATACAACAGGGTACTAAGAATCGAAATAAATAAATCATTTAATGAAAAATACAATTTCAAATATTTATTCAAGAATTTTTTTTTTTTTTTAAATTCAGATGGCACTTAAAAATGTAAACATTAAATTGTTTTATAAGAGATTAAATATCCTAAACGTAACAATTTTTTTAGTTTCACTTTTGGTTTTAAACACTTTAAAAAAATTGAGTAGTCGATAATCTTAATAGAATAAAATTTAGATTTTTTTTATATTTACAATTATATACAAAACAGAACAATTATCTTTTATATTTCGATAGGAAAATTAATTTGCTGTGATGTAACTGAAATATGTAGAATACATTTTTGTCATCTGAATATTATCTTGAAACTAGAAATATACAAAAAAAAGTTTCACATTCACATTAATTTTTGTATTAAATTATTATATAAATAATGCACTAATAAATGTAAATGAATAAGTCTGCTTTGCCAATAGATATCTTATTTTAAAGACGTTGAAAGCCTAGCTTATATTCAAGTAAAGTATATTAATTATGGAAAAAATAAGGTGAAAATGTGCTCTATTCTGAAATCGCATATTTTAATCTTCACGGAAACATCAAGAATTTTCTATTAAAATATCTTTCCATTTTCATAATATTGCAAAATTATTCTGATGAATCGTGAATTAATAGCTATGAAACTCCAACTCACTTTTTGATAGCATTATAAATCTAATTTTTTTCTTTAATTCGAACCTGTTTTACTGGTTATTTTTTTTTTTAAATAGATAACTTTTCAAAACTATATGTATTCTTGCATATCAGTAAACAGAAAATAAAATTTACTGAAAACAAATTGAAATTTTATTGTGTTGTTACTAAATTACTTTGTATATTTTAATGTAATGTTACTACAGATTATAAAAATTTAACATAAATTGAGCAGGAAATCAGCATTTCAAAAGAATATATGTGGGACTGTACAATTATTGGACAAAATTATATGGACAAAAATGGAAAAATTAAAATAAATTGATTTTACTTAGTACCTATAGTTAAATCTCAGTGAGATTCTTTGCACTATATAAACTTAATAATGTGCATCCATTAAAAATTTATTTCTTCGGCGTAATATTATAGGATATTTATTTTTTTAACAGTTTTTGCAACTTTTTACTTACCAGACACTCTGTATAACTAACTTATAAGCAAACATGATACTTTTTTTAATTTAATTATTTTATAATGGAAGAAAAGCGTTAATTAAAAATGAAAAACGTTTTCTGAGAAAGGTTAAAAATTATTTATAAAAAAAATAATGGACCAAATTCTAAGAAAATGTTAACTAAGAAACGTTCTCAAAAAAAAAAAAAAAAAAAAAAAAAAAAAAAAAAAAAAAAAAAGATTTATTTAGAATTATTTTAAAGACAGCAGCACAAAACCTCCAATAAAATGCATATTTGCATCTATGAATGTCTAATTGCTATTATAGACAAGCATATTTACTTAATATAATTGCTGTACTACGGTTTTGAATCATCTATCATGAAATACAGAAGTATATAGTTACTTGAAAAGATGTGACAATATAATAATTAGAGAGTTAGTTTATCTTACTTCATTCACTCTTACTTCTTACTTCAGTTTATCTTACTTTCACATAATTTATATCTTAAAAATAAAAGAAGTGTACATCAATCAAAGTCTTGTCAAAAAAGGATTTATTTAAAATGATTTAATAGACAGCAACCAAAAACCCAATAAAATAAATATTTTCTTCTATGAATGTCTAATTGCTATTATAAACAAACATAAATACATAGTGCAATTCATGTATTACGTTTGTCTATCATTTATCATGAAATACAGCAGTATAAAGTTACTTGATAAAATGTGACAATATAATAATTAGAGAGCTTGCTTCTTTTTAGAGAGCACATAATTTATATCTTAAAAATAAAAAGAAGTCTCCACCAAAATATTCATTAGAAATTTCAGCTGGCAAAAATAATTAGCGACCAAAATCACCAATGAAGCGTTACGGCCAAACGAGAAGGGGTGGGGGTGGGCGGAATTCTCTTTGATAATTCGTAATCAACCCCTCTCCAGAATCGGAACTCTCCGGAGAACTTTAGTGGGTTTCCTGTTCCTGTTTCTCCTGTAACTGGTTCTACCGCTCATTGTCTTCAGGCCTGCTTGCCAGAGATAGGATCCACCAACTAATGAGATCCCCTTCTTTTTAAACTCCTTTTCTCCACACCTCCGGAATAACCCCCCATCCCCCATTACAGGGGAAGGCCTAATGATGTGGAAAAGAAACTTTTAACTCTTCATTCTTCAAACTGGAGAGCGAAATAGTGGTTTTCTTTGCTACAAAGTGTGAAAGAGATCAGATACTACATATAGATATATTTCTGTTTCTTCAGTAGAGGTTAAAAGGCTGCGAGTTTTTTAAGGCTTGTGAAATATATATGTCCTCTGGGTTCGCTGCAAACACCATTATACAACTATTACTTAGAACTATCGGAAGTGTTTGGTAGGTGATCGTCTCGGAGACTGGGTTTTTTCTTTTTAATAGGGTTTTGAACGAAAAAAAAGTGCTCTTCAATAAAGGCTTTGTAAAAAAGGGGGAATACTTTTTCATCCTTTTGAAATTGTATCTAATTTGTTTATGAAAGCAATTGGGAGGAATATGTAATTTTATATACGTAAATTAATTAAGTATCTTTAAAATATTTTATTGGAAAAAAACATAAAAGCATGCTTTTCTAAACTTAATTTTAAGTTGTGGATTTTTCATTAAGACCTGATGGTCTAACGTCTGGCGTTTGGTGGCACGGTTTTCGAGTTCGAGTCTTGACGGTGCCATGAATAATTTTATTGGTTCGGAATCAATTTTAAACCGTAGGTATCGGTCTAATATGAGTATAGAGCGTAGGGCTGACAAACCTACCCCTTAGAAAGAAAGCATCTCATGTCTCAAACTCATGCACTTCATGGGCTGTTGCACAAGGGAGTTAGTTAGATTTTTAAATTA
Organism: Caerostris darwini; assembly: GCA_021605075.1. Classification (NCBI taxonomy): domain Eukaryota; kingdom Metazoa; phylum Arthropoda; class Arachnida; order Araneae; family Araneidae; genus Caerostris; species Caerostris darwini. Next base: position 479,271 of record BPLQ01006798.1, read on the forward strand.
AATTTATTTTACGTATTTATTATAAACGCTGAAAATAAAATAATTTCCGATCCTCTAGTTATCATGATAACTGTAGAAATTTTAATAATTAATGGTTGTTTTAATGTATAATTGCAAAAAGTTATAGTTCGTAATTGAGTTAAAGCTCCTTTCAAGGCTTTAAAAAGCAGGTAAATTTAATATAGAAAGTAATGTAAATTTAATATATCTATTAAGAAGCCGAAAAATTTTATTGGAATTTTAGCCTGATTTTTACAATGTGTTTCCTGAATTTAATCATTCTTTTTTCGAATTACTATTAAATGCTTACTAAATTATCAAATTCAGATAAATATATAATTAATCAGATAATAATAATAATTCAGATAATGCATATAAATTCTAATAGCATGCACAATATTATTCCTAACAAATTAGCTTACCGTTTTGAAATATTCATGAATAGTTAAAATTTCCCTATAAATATACTAATTTCAATACCTATAAAAAATCCATCGATGATATTTCAGTTATTCTGCAATATATAATAATTTTTAAATATTAGAATCTAACGATAAACATGCAAAATAAAACATATTTGCAAAAATCTAAATGCTTTCCATAAAAGCGGAACTTCCAAAACACTATAATCAAGTTCACACTAGTTTTTTGTTTTTTGTGCACACAATAAGTCCGTAAATTATAAAAATAAGGGCATTAACCTGCAGTTATAAAACAACAAAACCCATCCATTAGTGACTTCATAAATCACTGCGCAATGGCGCAAATAACTGAGATTAGAACTCTTCCAGGAAAAAAAAAAATTCTGCTCACCTATCCTCTTGGCAAACAAAACAAAACAGGGACGGCAATGACAATTCATTTTCTCACAATTGGCAACCGCGAAGAGTGTCCTCCCAGATCTCCCTCCTCGACCGATTACCCAAACTCTGTTACGATATCTTCGCAATCAGGAGGGAGAAGCAACAACAGAACCATGATTAGATTTCTCGGGGAAGGCCGGCATTTACTCCGAAAATTTATTCATCCGAGCCCAGATCATCATAATCAGCCGGCAAATCCATTGGTTTTACCCCCAATACTCTACAGCCATATTAGACCGGGCCCTGCGGTTTAAAGTGTATTCTGAACCACTACAAACATCCATGCACCGACGTGGCACGAATCGAAAACCCTTGGTACCGTGCGCCAGGGTGCTAGCCACTCGACCATAATTCCCCTCAATCAGAAGGGAGAAACAACAACAGCCCGTGATTACAATTCTCGGCGTAGGCCGGCGTTTATTCCAAAGATTTATTCATCCGAGCCAAGATCATCATAATCAACCGACAAATCCATTGGTCTGACGCCCAACACTCTACAGCCATATTAGCTCATCCAAAAGCCAAAGCCGTATATACATATTAGACCGGAACCTACGGTTTAAAGTGGATTCCGAACCACTACAAACATTCATGGTACCACCGGGACTGGAACCCAAAACCTGTGGCACCGAAGGCCAGAGATCTAGTCACTAGGCCATTAGTTCCCTATACTAAATTCAATACCTTTAAAAATCCATCGTTGATATGTTATTCAGCAATAAATAATATTTTTTAAATATTAGAATCTAACAATAAACATGCAAAATAAGGCATATTTCCAAAAAGTCTAATTGCTTTTCGTAAAAGCAAGATCTTGAAAAACACTATAATCAAGTTCACAGTAGTTTTTTTTTTTTTTAAGTTTTGTTTTTTGCTCACAATAAGTCCGTAAATTATACAAATAAGGGCATTAACCTGCAGTTATAAAACAACAAAACCCATCCATTAGCGACTTCATAAATCACTGCAGAATGGCGCAAATAACTGAGATTAGAACCCTTCCAGGAATAAAAAAAATCCCGCTCACCTATCCGCTGGCAAACAAAACAAAACAGGGACGCCAATGACAATTCATTTTCTCACAATTGGCAACCGCGAAGAGTGTCCTCCCAGATCTCCCTTCTCGGCCGATTACCCAAACTCTGTTACGATATCTTCGCAATCAGAAGGGAGAAACAACAACAGAACCATGATTAGATTTCTCGGGGAAGGCCGGCATTTACTCCGAAGATTTATTCATCCGAGCCCAGATCATCATAATCAGCCGGCGAATCCAGTGGGCTGACAAAAACCATTCTTCCTTATCGCCCCCGGGAAGAAGAGATAGATTAAAAAAGAGGAAAAAATGCATGTATAAAAGGAAGAAATAAGAATAAGTAGGGTGGCCGCGGACGATGACAGGAGTCCTATTGTCATCCATTTATGGCCACGGAATATTGACACGACAAACATTTTGTTTCGCTGACTTCTTATTATATGAGCTGAATAAATGAAGACGGCTGAAAAGATATTTATACGAGTTGAATTGATCTATAACAATAAAAAGCCCGTTTGGTGAAAATTTATATCAAATGCGCAATTTGTTATAAACATAGACATATGTTACTTTTATTATAGGAAATACTATAATAAAAGTAAGGTAATAATAGTAAGTAATATTATTGTACGAATAGAAAAAAATATACAATAGTAATATTATTTACAAATATATAAAGTATTTTTTTGCATACTATATAAAAACGTTAGTTACCGTAGGACGTCCGTTAGCTTTTTCTATAATAGCGCGCATGCTCAGTTTCCTATGAGCATGCGCGCTAAGAAAAAATTCCAAAACATACGTCCTTAATGGTAACCAACACAGTACTGTATGTAAATAAAAAACTCTCTATTATTTACAAATATATAAATGGTATTACTATTGTATAGAAAATACTATTTATAACTATATAAAAACGTATTAGGATAAACAATACCAATTTTAGATGCTTGATAAATATATTATGAATATTATTTTAAAGTATAATATTATATATAGTTCAAAATAATATTCATATGTAGTATTTAAAAAGATATTTATATGAGGCTAATACAAGATAGAATACCTAAATATCTATAAATTTTAACTTCATTACGCTGCAAAATGAGTTGTGCAAATAACATGGAGATATATATATCAACGATATTTAATTTTTTTTATTTAATATTTAAAAACAATTTTCGTAAAATCTTATCTGAATCTAAAGTATGTCTTATCTAAAAGTCAATTTTCCTTTCATTTGCAATTTAATTCATTTCAGAGTGGGAAATTATATAGTTTTGTTAACTAGCATTTTGCATGAAATGATATGTTTAATGTCATTATATATGTTCGTAATGATTAGAAAATATAAATTAAAAAAAAAAAAAAATGGAAAATCCAATAATTGATGAAATCGAAACAAAGTCTAGTATTGTCTTTGAAAGTAGTCATAATAATATACTAGGTTTTCTCAGAACATTTTACACATATCCTTTATAAACCAATGTGTAATGTAAACAGAACGAGTTAAGACAATGAAAAAAGAATTCAAAGTTTAAATTCTAAAAATAGTAGGCTTATACAACTCAATGCATAATATTAATATACAATTTAGTACACAATAATGATATTACTTTTCAGAATTTTAGAGTTTTCCAAATAAACTATGACAGTGTGATTAAAATAAATTTAATATTACAGACTTCACTATGTTGCTGTCATTTAATTTTCAACATAAAAAGCAAATAAAAATTGTGTATTAAATTGTGAACATTGCTATAAATTTTCGTCAAAGGTTAAAGTTACTTAATAAATTTTTATTTTGACTTCTTTTATGAAATTTAATAATATATGAAAATAAGTAATTACCATCGATTACTTTTTTAGTATTCAATATTTCCAAGTATGTCTAACGATAATTCATTACTATTCAATCTTAATTATTCCATTTGTATTGAACATATAAATGTTTAATGTACGCTAAATAACTACTTAAATCTGAAAGCAATAATTAAAAATGTACTGTATAAAATAAATGCTTTGGTAGCAAAATAATAATATAAACACAAAATACAATGCATACGATGTATTTTGTATTATCACATATAAACCTGAGTTTGCCGGTTTATTAACTCTTTTATATAAAGGAGTTATTTTGGAAAATTGTATATCAAAGAGATAAGCTCTTTTTTCATTTTCTGGAATCAGTCAGTAAAATATATGTTAAGGAAATATTGGATCAATAGGTTGTTTATTTAGCACTGCATACATATAAAGAGATGTAATATAAACTCATGTTTGTGAAAATTGCATCACCATGAAGGACTTACGCGAGTGAGCTGAAATTTTCAGGAAATGTAAATTAGCGCATGATATGCAAATGATTAGAATTTCAAATCCGTAGCGCATGCGTATGCTGAACAGCGCCCTCTGAACGGCGGATGGATCCGAATAAATAGACGGCTGTAGCGAGGCATGTATGGTTATCGGTGGTTATCTGCTAGTGGTAAACGTTAGCTCAATCGTTACTTATGCCGCTTCGACGAAAGAAAGCGAGATTTGAACAACTTACAGAGTTTGAACGGGGGAGAATCATCAGCCTTCGTGAAGCTGGATTGTCATATCGTGCAGTAGCCGCTCGTCTGCAGCGTAACAGCAGCACAGTGATGCGTCTTTGGAAGCAGTGGACGGACGAGTGTCGGGCAATTCGGAAATCGGGAGTGGACCCCGAAATGTGACGTCAGCTCGCGATGATAGACACCTGGTCCGCATGGCGCTGACGGACCGTACAGCTTCCTGTAGACAATTGGCAGCACAGTGGTCAATAGCTGCAGGTGTTTCATTGTGTACTTCATCAATTCGTAGATGACTGCTGCAGCGTGGACTGCGCGCAAGGACTCCTTTATACAGGATCCCTCTCAAGCAAAACCATCGCCGCCTGCGGCTACAATGGGCCGCTCAGCAGAGAGACTGGCATGCTGATTAGCAGCATGTCGTGTCTTCTGACGAATCCCGCTTTAATTTGTGGTACCATGATGGCCGCATTCGTGTCAGACGCTATGCCGGTGAACGCCACTTTCCGGAGTGCATTATCGAACGCCACAGTGGACGAACACCCGGAGTTATGGTCTGGGGTGCCATAGCATATAATGGACGATCTTTATTTCTAAGAATTGTGGACAATCTGAACAGCAACCGGTACATCAGTGAAGTTCTACAGCCCCAAGCTGTTCCCTTCCTTCAAAGCTTGCCAGGAGCTGTATTTCAACAGGACAATGCCCGCCCTCATATCGCTAGGACTGTTCAATCCTACTTTGCAACGCGGCAGGTACAGCGTCTTCCTTGGCATGCGTATTCCCCGGATATGTCGCCGATTGAACATGTATGGGATTTCGTTGGTCGGCGTCTCGCTCATGATCCTCGTCCTGTTGCTTCTGCAGACGAACTTTGGGTGGGCATACAAACAATATGGAATGCTCTTCCTCAGTCAGACATTCAAAATTTGTTTGACTCCATGCCACGTAGTGTAGCAGCACTTATTGCGGCGCGTGGTGGCTACACAAAATACTGATTCCGATCTCTTGTTAGTGTTTGTTTGCTTTGAACATTTAATCATTTATTCGTACTACTACCACTCAACTGTGTATTAAATTTCCTTCAATTATGACGATTCCTTCATGGTGTTGCAATTTTCACAAACATGAGTTTATATATATATATTCGAAAATATTTGGAGTTAAGAAGCAATATTATTATTTTATTTTTATTAGCATTATTTTAATTAGCAAAGATTACATAATTATCATGTTATTTCTATTTATCACTCATAGCTTGATATTAAACAACATTCCTTCTTTACCCTTATTTTGCAAGTACATATAATTTCTTTCCTCACCCAACCCTATACGTTGCTACATAACTGACCATGGCTAAAGCTGTCTAATCTCAGTAATTTTAAATGATTGGTTATGTCCTTTGTTTACAGACATAGCATAAATAAGTCGCATCGTGAATTGTAGCCTTTTGAACTTGAACGGCGTATCGGATGTTATTTAGAATATTCTGGGAATGAAGATGTTTTTTTCTTTAGCATCATACATTTTTTTATACATATATTTATACATATATTTATACTCTATATTTAGTATATTCTGTGTCTCCTAACATCACGCTCAAAAAGGCTACCTCGTCCATCCTAAACTCACCTCATGGCTATCAAAATTCGTACATCTAGCAGATAATTTCCTGAATTTTACGAATCTAAAAGAATTTGTGCTAATTCGGCTGCAACAGTGTCGACATTTTCGAAATTACAAGAAACAAGATTTAAACAGTATATTTTTATTGGTAAAATGGCAATTCAATTTTTTTTAAATTAAAATTTTAGATGATTGCAATTCAGCTGTTACGATATTTTATTTGCTTATATGTCGTGATGTGAACAGTTAAATATTGTAGAAAATAACGCCAACCAAGAAAATTCTCGCCAATTTGGCGTAAAATCTAATTGGATAGTTTGTTAATGAATATTAATTTAATTATGAACCTTTTTCTATTGACCTAGGCTTTGTATTAGAAGTACCCATGCCATTTTGGTGAAATTTATATGTAAATTTTGGCCTTGCTAGGCAGATACAGGCACACATGCACACACACATAAACTGTGATAAATATACATATATATTATATATAGGGTGAGATTCCCCATTATTCCAATATCAATGCAGTATAAAAAGTTTACACTTTCCTTGAGGTTTTGTAAGAAACAGAAAATATTTTAGTTTGCTTTTTAGAAGCCTTTTTTATATTAAATTATTACACTTTCCAATATAATATTAATTTTGAATCATATCAAATTGATCTCTTTATTGAAAAATAATAGCAAACTTATTCAATGATAAATCATTGTTTGGAAAAATAACTCTTTTTTGTTAAAACATTTCTCCCCAAAGTTTACTGAAAATGCATATAAATATTGAACGTGTGCAAACAAGTCATTAATTGATTGGCACATTTAATTGCCGTATATCTATGTAGATAGTATGTGCTGTCTAAAATTGATTTCAACTATTCCGATTATATTAATTACGTATATCGAGCTTATAATATTGGTTGATACATTACGAAAATAGTTTCAGTTTCGGATCTTAGTAATTTGAGTTTAAATAATATATGAATTAATTAAATATTTATATTTTCTTATAATTTTCCTTGTATAAGGAATAAACTCCTCATATAGAAAATAATTTATTTTATTGTATATGAAACGTCTATAGAATTTTTGTCAAAAAATTATAACAATTTTATTAAATTATAGAAACTGTCTAGTGTAAATAAATTTCTAAATTCATTAATAAAATCCATCCAAATAAAATAATAAAAATTTTCTGTTAAGAAAACTTATTAAAGCTATAATTATCTAATTTGTAATAAGGTTTATAAATATGCAAAGTATAATTTGTCATAAACATCCGTAATTGAAAACACATTCTCAATTAATAATGAATTTTCAACAAAATATACATATAAATTGCCACAAAATACAAAATTTTATATTTTGCAAATATTTTTCCTGTGTTTGAAGCTTTTTAAACATGTTGCAAAAATATAGAAGAGTATTTCAAATAGGATCTCATATAACAATTATAAAAAATAAATATATATATTTTTTAATCAACAATTATAGATTTTTTCAACTATGATGCAACTTACAATTTAATGATTATCATGGTATGTTTTAAATGGAGAAAAAAATGACCAAATATGGAGTGAGTTTCCATCCCTTTGTTATTTCCAGTTGTCAGTGTTCCGACAAAAGAAAGACCCATTGATTTCAAATAAATCGATCCGGTGGTATTTGCGGAATGTGGCAAGGATTCCACAAAACCGAGGTTTCGGGGAACACTGGAAACTCTTTTTAAAGGGAAGACAGGATTCCTCTGCCAGTGTTGCCAAAATTTTCAGAATTTTCGGGTATCTTTTTTTTTTTATACAACCTGGGGGCAGCAGAGAAAGAAATAACAGGAGAATGTTTTGAAAACGATTGATTTAACCCCAAGGAAACACCATTTTCCAATTTCTCGAATGCTTTCCTGGTTTTTTCCCCAGTGTCTTTGCAAACACAAAAATTAAATTCGCGAGTGAGAACTTAAAAAAAAAAAAACAAACGTTCGATTTCGAAATCGTTTGCATTTGGAAGTTTTTAAGATATCGATTAACTTTAGAATTTAACAATAAATGTTTTATTGTAGATAGCGTTAAAATAAATAGAGCAACAAGTATTTTATTGTTGCTTTTTGAATGTTCTTAAATTTGTATGATTATTTTTTTAATACACATAATATTTTCTTTTTATTTTCTATTCATAAATATTTTAATTATTTTATTAATATTAATAAAAAATGATCGTTAATTAAAAAAAAAATTCAATTATTAATGCAATTTTTACTTAATCACATTTTTCATTGTTGTATTATTTTTCTACGGTGATATTTAGTTAGAATACTAGCCGCTAGATGGCACTGTAATTCTAAAAAACTATGTAGTCGTAATAAATTCTATAGGACTATTCCATTTGAAAGGAACATAAGAATATAATAAAGATAATGCTATATTACTTTTGTACAATGATATATAGTTAGAAAACTAACCACTAGATGGAATTGTAAATGTAAAAAAAAAAATGTGTAGTAATACATTTTTTATTTGAAAGGAAGATAAGAATATAATGAATATAATTTTATACTACTTTCGTACAATGATATATACTAGTTAAAAAACAAGCCCCCAGATGGCATTGTAAATAAAAAAAAATTGTGTAATTCTAATAAATTCTATATTTGAAAAGAAGATAAGTGTCCATAAATTTTTAATACAGAAATAATATATTAACTTCTTTTAATATAACTACTAAAATTGAAACGAAAATGATCCATCTAAAAATAAAAATTATTCAAAAAAGAGCATGCACTTGAGGTTTTATTAAATTTACCAAAGGCAGAAAACATTAAATTTTCAATTGGCTTTAGGAATTAATATCCATAATCCTTTTTAAAACAATCATAATATCAGTAAGTTTCAATGGATATTAAAGTAGTAGTTAAATATAACTTAAATGAAAAATCATTGCAAAATGCATTAATGCCTTTATTGAACACTGGTTAGAATTTAATTTTGAAATTTATTGTAAAAGACTGTATTAAAGAATTTATTGTAATTTATTGTAGTTTTATTTAAGATATTTTCTTATAGATAAAAAACAAAACAAAAGCGTTTAAAAATATTTTTCGTGCAACATTAGAGAGTTTTTGCATACCGTACGTTAGTTACCGTAGGACATCCGTTAGCTTTTTCTCCCTAGCGCGCATGCTCATAGGAAACTGAGACATATTGTAAAAATGAATTGTAAAATTACATATTGTAAAAATGAAAAAAGTAAAATGAAAATCTAAATAAAATATAAATTTTTTTTTTTCACTTCATACCTTTAACCTTCACATAAAAAATGAAGGTGTAAAAAGTTATGTGAAGTAATATGAGTATACTAATAATAACAATAATGTTATAAACTAAATTGAATTGGATTTTTTTTTTGTTGCGGCAGGTATAATCATTATTTTTTTCTATTTAACTTTTCTAACTGTTTTTTAAATACAACAGGGTTAGAGAGCTGTAATTTTATAATTTTTTAAAATGATAGATTAATAATCGAAGATAAATTATGAATTAATCCTTTTTTTATGGAAAAAATATCTATAAATATAAATGCAGTAATAATAATCATAATCTTTTTTAAACTAAAATTAAACTAAATTTTTTTTTATTACAAAGTATAATTATCAAAAAAAAAAATTTTTTTCGTATTTAACTTTTTTAACAGTTTTTTTAAAATATATCATGGTTAGAGTTGTAATATTGTAATTTTTTTAAATGATAAATTTCTAACCAAGGATAACACAATAATGAGTTTTTTTTTTCATGTAAAAATATCTTTAAATGTGAGATATATATATGTATATATATTTAGAATATATAGATACATAGATTTTTTACGTTTTTTTTTTCTTTCTAATGCAGCTGGCAAACACAGACAGCTTGGTCAATTTTTTTTTTTACACGTAAAAATTATAAAGCTGTGACGAATGACACAACATAAATTGTATTTCTGTATTTTTTTAAAATGATCAATTTCTAATCAAAGATAAAACAATAATGGGTTATTGCTTTTTTTCAAGTAAAAAATATCTATAAATGCAGTTATGACATGTATATATATATATATATTTACGTGCTATAAAATAAATAAATAAATATATATATATATATTTATTTATTTTATAGCACGTAAATAGATTTTTACAATATATAATATATAGATATTTTACACGTAAAAATTATCATGTAAAAAAAAATCTGTAAAAATAAATTATAAAACTGTGACGAATGACACAACAGACAACTGTCATTCCGTTATGAGTTCCACAAACTTTTATCATCAAATTAAAACAGATTCACTTCAGGGAGGCCGCACATTAAGTCACCAACGCATCCCCTTATCAAATTTTACCATTCGTTAAACCCATCCCAACTTCACACATAACTTTTAGTTCCACTCACTTCACACGCACATGTCAAATCCAGGTTTTCCAAATTCCCCTCCCAACCCCCAAACGAAATTCCATTAGTCGGCTGTGCACCATAAAGGACAGGAACGATGGTTGTAGTAGGAAAACTATCGTAGGTGCAGTAGGAAAATTTCCTTCTAAAACTCAAATTCTAGAAGGTAAAACGCGGCCGAAGGAAACTGTGGTAAGAGTTCTGCACTGGTGATATACGGCTCGAATCCATGTTCCTCAATTATCCCCTGAAATATGTCATTACAGGGCTGCTTTAAGTAAAGGCTGCACACAGGGAATGTGTGAACTTGTACCTCGTTAGCGATTGAAGAAGAGGGTGGGATCAAGAAAATGCTGGAGGGTAAAGAGAAATGGTGTCATGAATGGTGAATAAGCGAATAACGTCTTGTAAAATCTCGGTCCATTTTGTTCTTGTTCGTTGGCGTTGTGATGAATGGTTAATGTTGGGATGGTTGCGGGTTTTGGCTGTGTTGGTGTTGTAAGTACTTTGGGGAAGTAATTGCAGTTCTTTTGGAAGCATTTATGGAAAAAGTATATGCAGTGGTTGAGTTTCATTTGTTATTATATTCTCAAATGATAAGAAATGCATTCGTGTTTAACTTAGGCATGATGATATAAATGAGAAGATTGGAATTTAATTTTTCTTTAAATAATTTAGCGAGTATTAATCACTTATGTATTTTTCACACTTAAAAAATAAAAATTAATTGTTGAATGATATATTTTATCAATAATATGAATTGAAAATAGTATTGTCGAAAAAACTGTAATTAAATTATAACTGCAAGGTTTCCATGAGTTACTTTTACTTCAACAAGGGCTTTAATGCCTTTAATAGGTATTTCGTGTGTATGAAATTATTTTTAAACATACGCATAAATGCCATTTTCTACCGACCTATATAGTGAATAGTACTTTGTAAAAATCCCACACTATTAGAAAATATAAGCTTTCAAGGTCTTGATGGGCGAGTGATTAGAGCTCTGGAGCTCGGTGCCACAGGATTCGAGTTCCGGAGGTACCATAAATGCTTGTAGTGGTTCGGAATCCACTTTAAACCTTAGGTCCACGTCTATTATGACTGTAAATCTACCTCGTAAGTAATCTGCCAATAAGTAGATGGCCTTGAAGCAACATGGGGCTGTTGTGCCTAAGATGATGATGAGGATGATAAACTTATAAATTGTATTCTATTAAAATTATAAATTCTTATGTAAATAAGATACGAGTTAAATTATTTAGATTTTTTGTAATTCAATAACTTTGAAACATAACCTGTTATATTAAATATTGCACCAAATAAAAATCTTGATTTTAAATATTTTCTTTATCAAGAATATGTATTTATGTCCTTTTTTTCACTTATTTGTTTAAAATATTTACTTAGTAACAGTTGAGTTTTTATACTGATCTCAGCTTTTTAAATACGAAAAAAGCCTCCATCTTTCTGCAAGAAGTCAAAAGTTACTCTGTTACCAATTTGATGTTATAACTCATATCTGATGGGGAACCTGAAGGCAGTGTTTTTATGGATACTTTTGGGCACGAACGAGCGAATCCCTTAACAGAATTAAGTCCTCCGATTGTAGCCGTGTAATTCAATCAGGTTTATTTCGCTTATTAGGTTGAATGAAACTTTTAAGTATAGCCTGTTATATTACATATTGCATCAAATTAAAATCCAGATTTAAAAATTTTCTTTACGAAGAATATATATTTATGTTCTTTTTTTTCACTTATTTGTTTAAAATATTTACTCAGTAACAGTTGAGATTTTATACTTATCTCAGTGTTTTAAATAAGAGAAAAAAAGTTTCAAGATGTTATCCCTAGAGGTATTATTTTCCCTTTTGTTCATTTTAAACATTGTATTTTTTTTTGCAGTTGACTGTAAAACCAATACAGAGTATAATTGATTTACTTCAAGAATTCCGCTGCTGCATGTATTCCTTCTACTGCAGTTTAGTGGAACGAGATTCCTACTGCCAATATTGCTTCCTGAGCCGTAAAGACAAGTGGAAAATTGAACTAAAAAGACGTTGCTTTTGACAAGATTGTTTAGTTTTGATGCATGAATCTATTGAGTCAGGAGCATGTACACTACATTACTCTCAAGAATTGATTCTTTGGAGGTAAAGTAATTCTTATGTTTTGGAATCAAATAGCTGATTGAAACAAAATAGGAAATAAATCAAATATGAATTATTTACTCTATTCAGATAAAGAGGTATTTTTTGTTTCTTGAGTTTTTTTAAGAATTAAAAAAATATATTTTATTATTAACTATTTAAACACTATTTTATTATTAAGATTTAAATTAGTTTTTTTGCGAAAAATATTTAACAAGTTTAAAATAAGCATTATGACACTTTGAAATAATGCAAAGAAATAGTTTAAAAACTAAATATGCAAATATTTTTTTCTAAAAATATAAAGATTTGAGATAATTTAATCATATTAAATTAAAAATGACGCCGATTATATAATAATTATTTCTTATTCTACTTGGACGACAACAATATTTAGACTAAGTCCATGAACTCGTGTGTCCTCAAACAATAAAAATTCGCTCCAGGAAAGCCGACTAGTCATGATAAAGGGTAAAAAATGCAGCTTTTTTTCCTGTCCTTGAGCTTATTGCACAAATACTTGGGGCACCCAACGGCAGAAGTCTGACTTTACCCCACCCGGTTTTACCCCTGGACACTGGGTACCCATTTTAGTCGCCTTTTATGACATACATGAGCTACAATGGGACTATTCTAACCCGGCTCACAAGAGGAATATTGATAACTAAATTGTTTAAATCGTATTTTCTGTTGATAAATCGGAATAGTAAAATTTCAAACAAAATCATATCATTCTAAAATAATTTGATATATTTAATTTGATGTAATTTCGTTTGCATTTATTTTTTTTTTGAATAATGTTTAAAACTTTTTTTATATTTTTGAATATTAAATATGTTAATTAGGCTATGAATTTTGTGGAAATATTCAAATTTTATATGCTTTTAAGTGTTAGGTTTTTTTTGTTTGATATGAAATTTATGCTAATTTTATTTAATTTTTAAAAACTTTTCTAAAGAATTATTAATTTCATAACATATGTATATTCCGTGTATTCAGTTACTTATGTATATTATGTGCATAAAATGACCTAACCCAAATGGCAAACCAAATCCAAACCCTCGTCAAACAGATGAAAAGCAAATAATAAAACAGCAAGTCAAAAATATGATTGGCTACCATCACGAAATCACGGCCCCGCTTTATTCACAACAATTTAAAATATTTAAGGCTTCAATTTCTAGCAGATTCTATTTTATTTCACTTCTTTTCTAGAACGCAAAAAGGAAAGAAAAACTCCATATTCCATCTGTAATTGCTTCGATCTCTGAAAGTTGAACAGACAATCGCTAATTTCATGCGGTCTCATTATCCATGACACTAAATATCTGCTGTCAGATTTGAGTTACAAGTTGTTCTCATTAGTACAAAACACTAATTGCATATAATATAACTTCCCTAAACGCTGCTTGTCTGCTATCAAATTTGGATGATAGGTTGTTATTATGAACTGGCCAACAAAAATTAAATATCTTATGGTTCGGAAAATGGTAACATAAAGGGAATGACAAATACACACAGTAATAGAAAAAAACAATAATGAAATTTTATATTTAAATAAATATTTTTTTATGTATAACTGGCTATATTTTTATATATTTAATTGAAATATGAATCCATAATTCATTCACTATAACCCACCTATCAATATTAAATATTGCAAACAAACTTCGTAAAAGAATTGATACCTCGCGCTCTGTTTCCGTCCCCATTCACAGCCATGGACTAAATCACTGAATTCCAAACACTTTCCATTTGACAATCTGCGCTGTATCCAGCTGATCAAATAAGTCACGTCTCAAAAAAAAGGATTTATTTCCATCCAAAACTTTATCCCGGAATTTTGTGTCTTCTCTCTCTCTCTCTCTCTTTCCATTCCGGGTCCGGAACCCATGGAAGGCCATAGTTCATTCCTTTTCCAGCACGTAACTCGTGCATTTCTTACTTGTGAAACTGGAATTGGGGTAAGGGGTCGGAAGAAAAAAACCATATGGGTGGTGGGAGGTGCAAGGAAGTCCAGAAGATGTCGTACGTGTGAAAACGAGAGAATGGAAAGGAAAATGAAACAAAAAGAGAATTTGACCTCAGTTTCTTGCTGTTTTGTGTTTTTTTTTCTTTGGTTAGAGCAATTCTTTATGTATGGGTCGAAGTTTTGTGCTGTTTTCTTGAGGTATGGTTGGTACAAAATGGCACAGAGAGTATTCAGTTAGAAAGGAATGGAAGGTGTAATAATTTTTTTCTTTTTTTTTTTTTTTTTGACGGTAAATATCGATGGTAAAGAAAAATACATTAGTAACATGAATCAGTAATATATATAAATGCCCGTCAATTAGAAATGGAAGTGCAGTACATAAACACTTGTTTGGGGGATTAATTTACTGATATGGACTTTGTTTATGTTATCATACCACGTCGAAAATGTCTAGGTAAACAGACAAACACTAAGTTTATGATGTATCACTATCCATGACACCGAATATCTGCTATCACTTTTGAAGGACAGGTTGTTCTCATTAGTACAAAATACTTATTATTGTTATACAACACAGATTATTGGTAGTCAATTATGAGTGATAGGTTGATTTAATGGACCTGTCAAAGAATATACATTCCTCTCTCCTGGGAAAGAAAAGCTACAACTCTTTCCATGGAAAAAAAAAAAATGCTACAATTCTAAGAAGTTGTTTCAAAAATTAAATATCTTATCATTCGGAAAATGATAACCATAAAATTAATGTCAAATACACAGAGTAATGGAAAAAACAATAATGAAATTTTATATTTAAATAAATACATTTATTTTGCCTATAACTGGCAATATTTTTATACATTTAATTGAAATATAGATCCGTAATTCCTTCGCTTTAAAAGACATATCTATATTAAATATTGCACACAAACTTCGTGAAAAGAATTGATACCTCGCCATCTGTTTCCGTCCCCATTCACAGCCATGGACTAAATCACTGAATTCCAAACACTTTCCATTCGACAATCTGCGCTGTATCCAGCTGATCGAATAAGTCACGTCTCAAACAAAAGGATTTATTTCCATCCAAAACTTTATCCCAGAATTTTGTGCGCTCTCTCTCTCTTTCCATTCTGGGTTCCGGAACCCATGAAAGGCCATAGTTCATTCCTTTTCCAGCACGTAACTCGTGCATTTCTTACTTGTGAAACTGGAATTGGGATAGGTGGTCGAGAAAAAAAACATGGTGTGGTAGTAGGGGAGGTGCAAGGAAGTTCAGAAGATGTCGTACGTGTGAAAACGACAGAATGGATAGAAAATAAAAGAAAAAGAGAATTTGACCTCAGTTTTTTGCTGTTTGATGTCCGTTTTTTTGTTCGGTTAGAGCAATTTTTTATGTATGGATCGAAGTTTTGTGCTATTTTCTTGAGTTATGGTTGTGACAAAGTAGAGCCAGTCAGAAAGGGATGAAAGGTGTAAAAACAGACGTGCATAAGTTGTTATGAATGTTTTTTACAATAAATATCGATGGTAAAGAATAGGTAACATTGAGGTAAAAAAAAACCCATTCTTTGTCGAATCGTCGTAGAACTCTCTTCTGTCTTCTACAAAAACGTGGCTTTATGAAATTTCCATCAGGAGGGAGGGGGGGGCTGTCAATTTCCTTCACTTCTCATTGAAGTAGATACTTTTTCAGTGTATCGTCTATCCCCAGTTACAATTCAACAACTCATAGCGTAATTCATATTCCATCTGAAATTTTTTTTAACCTGCGAAATTCGAACAGTCAAACGCTAATTTCATGTCTCATTATCCATGACACAGAATTTCTGCTATCAGATTTGTATGAGAGGTTGTTCTCATAAGTATAAAATACTTATTGCATGTTACATAACACGGTTTATCTACTATCAAATTTGTGTCATAGGCTGCTATTATGTACTGGTCAAAGAATATACATACCTTTCTCCTGGGAAAGAAATGCCACAGCTCGTTCCGTAGGAAGAAGACTACAATTCTAAGAAGTTGTTTCAAAAATTAAATGTCTTATCATTCTGAAAATGATAACCATAAAAATAATGACAAAAACATACAGAAATGTAAAAAGCCAATGAGGAAATTTTATATTTAAATAAATAAATTCGTTGTGTATAACTTTTTTTCCTAATGCAGCTGGAAAAAAGACCGTGATATTTTTATACCATAAGAGCTGCACCGACGTTATTCACTTTGCACTACCGAGGGGGAGCGTATAACTTGACGATAAGCCACGGACGTGGAGTAACAATGCCCCCGCAACCCTCTACGATCCTATTAGGACCGGGACTACGGTTTAAAGTGGATTCCGAACCACTACAAACATCCATGGCAACACGCCGGGATTTGAACCCGATACCTGCGGTACCGAACGCCAGAGCGCTAGCCACTCGGCCATCAGGCCCCTGTTGTGTATAACTGGCAGTATTTTTATATATTTAATTGCAATATGAATCCATAATTCTTTCGCTTTAAAGGACCTACCTATATTAAATATTGCAGACAAACTTCGGAAAAGAATTGATACCTCGTCATCTGTTTCCGTCCCCATTCACAGCCATGGACTAAATCACTGAATTCCAAACACTTTCCATTTGACAATCTGCGCTGTATCCAGCTGATCGAATAAGTCACGTCTCAAACAAAAGGATTTATTTCCATCCAAAACGTTATCCCGGAATTTTGTGTCTTTCCATTCTGGGTTCCAGAACCCATGAAAGGTCATGGTTCATTCCTTTTCCAACACGTAACTCGTGCATTTCTTACTTGTGAAATCTGGAATTGGGATAGGTGGTCGAGAAAAAACATGGTGGATGGCGGGGGGTGCAAGGAAGTCCAGAAGTGGTCGTACGTGTGAAAACGAGAGAATGGAAAGAAAATAAAAGAGAAAGAGAATTTGACCTCAGTTTTTTGGTGTTTGATGTCTTTTTTTCTTCGGTTAGAGCCATTTTTTATGTATGGGTCTACGTTTTGTGCTGCTTTCTTGAGGTAGGGTTGGGACAAAATGGAGCAGATTTATCCAGTCAGAAAGGGAGGGAAGGTGTAAAAACAGACGAGCATACCTTTTTATAAATGTATTTATTCTTTATTTTTACAGTAAATATCGATGGTAAAAAAAATACATTGATAAAGCAAATCAGTAATATATAAATGCCCGTCAATGGGAAACGGAACGGGCAGTACATAAACACTTGTTTGGGGGATAAATTTACTAATATGGATTTTGTTTATGCTATCATACCATGTCTAAAATTTCGACAGTGTCGACCCAGGGCGAACAGACAATCGCTAATTTCATTATCCATAACACTGAATATCTGCTGTCAGTTTTGAAGGACAGGCTGTTCTCCTTAGTATAAAACACTTATTGCATGCAATATAACTACCTACAATAGTCCTTATCTGCTGCCAAATTTGAGTGATAGGTTGTTATGAGCTAACATCCAAAGAATATACAATCCTCTCACCTAGAAAAGAAATGCCACAACTCTCTGGTAGGAAAAAAGTTACTATTTTAAGAAGTTGTTTCAAAAATTAAATATCTTATCATTCGGAAAATGATAGCCATAAAAGAGATGACAAATACACAGAGAAAAGGAAAAAGCCAATAATAAGATTTTATATATAAATAAATAAATTTTTTGTGTATAGCTAGCTATATTTTCATATATTTAATTCAAATATGAATCCACAATTCATACGCTCTAAGCGACCTATATATATTAATTATTGAGAACAAACTTCGTGAAAAGAATTGATACCTCACCATTTGCTTCCGTCCTCATTCACAACCATGGACTAAATCACAGAATTCCAAACACTTTCCATTCGACAATCTGCTCTGTATCCAGCTGATCGAATAAATCACGTCTCAAACAAAAGTATTTATTTCCATCCAAAATGTATCCCGGAATTTTGTGTCTTTCCATTCTGGGTTCCAGAACCCATGAAAGGCCATAGTTCATTCCTTTTCCAGCACTAACTCGTGCATTTCTTACTTGTGAAACTGGAATTGGGGTAGGGGGTCGGGAAAAAAAAACATGTAGGTGGTGGGAGGTGCAAGGAAGTCCAGAAGATGTCGTACGTGTGAAAACGGGAGAACGGAAAGAAAAGAAAAGAAAAGAAAAAGAGAATTTGACCTCAGTTTTTTGCTGTTTGAGGCCTTTTTTTTTTTTTTTCTTCGGTTAGAACAATTTTTTATGTATGGGTTTTGTGCTGTTTTCTTGAGGTATGGTTGGGACAAAATGGAGCAGAGGTATCCAGTCAGAAAGGGAGGGAAGGTGTAAAAACGGACGTGCATAAGTTTTTATGAATGCTTTTTTTCACAATAAATATCGATGGTAAAAAAATACATTGGTAGCGCGAATCAGTAATATATATAAATTCCCGTCAGTGTAAAATGGAAGTGCAGTATGTAAACAGTTGTTTGGGGGATTAATTTGATATGGATTTTGTTTATGTTTTCATACCACGTGGAAAGAATAAATGTTTTTCGTAAAAATAATTTAAAAATTATAAAATGTTTACAGTTTTCACGTATAACAAGTTATTTTTCATTTGCTAAAAATTTCTGCAATAAATTGTTCCTATATGCTTGAATATTTTTCTGAATGAAAATTTATAACCTAAAAGATTAAGTGCATGAAATGCAGTGCGGTTTTTCTGTGTTCTCAAATAGGGTAAGTTAAATTGCAACTTATAATACCAACAGAAACTATCATTCGCTCGCAGCCCTATCATTTGCAACCCTATTGTCGCTTTACTGTCATTTTGTGCACATTCTAAGGCTGATTAGACCTGGACCTACAGCTTTACCTGGATTCAGAACCACTAACAAACATCCATGCCACTGGCAATATTCGTACCTGAAGCCTGTGGTACCATTGAATTATATCATACATTTAAAAGTGTAGGCTAGAACACTAGCCAATTAACCCAACTAATAATACCAACAGTAACTACCATTCCAATACATATCCCCTTTTAAACTGCTTACTCTTTCTACCTACATTTCACCTGAGCTATAGCTTCCCCATCCTATATGGAACTCACATGTTGCATACAATATATTTATATATAACTTCAGTATAAATTTTAAAATTAAGAAAAATTGATTGCATTCTTTGGAGAGTTATTTGGGTTATTATATATTTAAGTTTGTTCACATTTTAACACAATGACTTCTTCTTTCCATTCTGGGCTGAACCGGCTACCGACTAGCATATAAACACTTGCAGAGCCTAATGCTACAATATATAAAATTAGGCATCATTACATAGGATTGAATGTTTACAGTAAGTTACAAGCTGAAATATATTGCTGAAATATTCTGTAATAAGTTGTTTCTAGGGTTGGTTTGGTTTGTCGCTCTACAGTCATTTTGTGCACACTTTAGGCTCATTAGACCGGGACCTTCAGATTAATGTGGATTCCGAACCACTAACAAGCATCCATGCCACCGCCAAAGTTCGAACCTGAAGCTTGTGATACCAAAGTCCAGAACGCTAGCCAATTGGCCATCAGGCTGCAGGTGATTGAATTCTGCAGGGATTGATTCTAGGTAATTGAATTTTTTCTGCTTGAAAATTTTTACCCTGAAAGATTAACTGCAAAACCTCAAAGAGGGTAACCTAAATTGCAACTAATAATGCCAACAGCAATTATCATTCAAATAAGTTCCCCCCTTTTAAACTGCCTACTCTTTCTACCTCCACTTCATTTGAGCTATAGCTTCCCCCATCCCATATGCAATTCAGGTGTCTCATACAATATCAATTGGTATTCAATCCGACGGAAAACACGCTGTAAATAATAAATGCTCCACCAGCGGGAAAGAGATCAAATATAAGAGGCAGAAAAAGAGCCATCCGCTGCCTGGAGGATGGTCAAAAGAAGCAAACTAACAAGTAGGGGTTATATATCGGAAGGTAGAAAAGGAATAGGTGAAAGCAGCAGCAGTAGTGTAGATATATATGTTCCGTTCCATGGAATGAAATATTTAACGAATATCGACGTACTCGGTCTCACGTGTTATTAGAGTTTTTTGTTTGAACTACCCTATTGGCGGATGGTAGAGCGGGGGAAAAAACCCGGATGTATGGAGAAAACAGCGAATAGTTGTCCTAGGGGACGTGGAGACTTTTTGGAAGGGAGAGAAAGGAAAACTGTAGAACAAGTTTTTGGAGTTATTCTTTAGTAGGGGGAAGGAGAGAAAGGGTAAAGGTTTATTCACTGCTCTGTTTTTTTTTTTTTTTTTTTTTTTTTTATGTTTTTGTTGTAGTTAAGAGCGTGATGGGGTGATTTTGTTTAGGTTGCACGTAGTCTTGCGTGACATTAGAAAAAGTATTTTTGAGATATTGTTTTTTTGGTTGTTGTTTTGGGTTTTTTTCTTCTCCCACTTTTATTTTGATGCAGCTGCTGTCTTGTTTCTTAACTATTTCCAAAGGGGAAATGAAGATGGATGGATGTCTTTAAACTGGTGTGCGAATGGAAATTTTTTTTTTTAAATTAAAAAAAAAAAGTTGGTGTAGTGAAAAATTTTGCCATGTGTTTAATTTATTTGTGAAATTTGTTTTGATGGAAGCATATATAATTGGTGATTAAATAAAAAAATCTAAATTTTCAGTTGATGTCAATTTTGAAGAAACATCAATCATCATTTAATTATACCTTACATTTTAACGTTTTTTTTTTTTATTTGATTCAATTTGCATTTTATTTATATATGTCAATCATTAAAAAGTTAATTGTATTTAAACATTTATATTCCTTACAATTTTAACTCTGATTCGGACCGACTCCTGACTCAGTGGCAATGTGAACATTAGGCCTGAGGTTAAAACCGCTGGCGAGTTTGTTGTAGACGAAAAACCTTGCCTCGTTAGTTGGACTACCTGGTGGGAGTTTTTCCAGTTTTTTCCCCTTGTAACGTACAAATGCGGGGTAGTTTTCCCTAAAATTCTTCCCGGAAGGCAGGAACTACCTACGGATCTACAGGCCTTCTACCTACGGGTGCTCCATCACAACAGAAGCTGTTCTTCCATGAGACCACATTAGTTGTTGGACTTGGTCTAGATGTTGCTGTCTTTCAAGTGGGATAAGAAACAACAGCAAATCAGATTCGACATAATTATTACAAGTTACATTATTTATTTGAAGTAGAAATGTGTAAAATTTAAAATATGATTGCTGAATCCTTTTTTTTAACACATCGTATTTTCAATGAAGGTTAATAATCTTCGCTATATTTATAATTATTCGCCTTATTAATGATTTTTCGTTATATTTATGATTAATCCTATTAATGATTATTTGTCGTATTTATGATTATTCGCCATATTGTTGATTATTCGCTACTTTTATGATTACTCGCCATATTGTTGATTATTCGCTATTTTTATGATTGTTCATTACATTATGTAACGGATATAGTTAAGAAAATTAAGCGGATATAGTTAAGAAAATTAAGATATAGTTGAGAAAATTTATGTTCAAAATTGTACAGTTCAATGGTCTCTTTCAAAAATTATAAACAAGATTTTATTTAATTTCATGTCTTTTATTTTTAATTAGTAATAATTTACAGAAATTTATTTAGTAGTAATTAAATTATGTATTGCTAAGAATTAAAATAAAAGATTTTTTTAAAGAAGTTAATAATTAAATAAAGAAAATTCAAATTTTCAGTTGATGTGGATTTTGAAGGAAACATCAATCCTGATTTAATTATATCTTACATTTTATTTAATTAAACTTGTATTTTATTTAATTGTATCATTCATTTAAAAGTTAATTGTGCTTAAAACATTTATATTCCTTACAATTTTAGCTTCGATTCGGACTGACTCAGCTAACCGACTTTGGCTCAGTGGCAACGTGCTCTGCTGGTGAGCATTAGGGCCGATGTTCAATCTGCTGGCGGCTTTGTTGTATGTAGACATTGTTTCAAAAAACGAGGCGTTTCAGCATCTTGCCTCGTGAGTCAGACTATATGGTGGAAGTTTTCCGGTTTTTTCCCCAATTGACACGCAAATTCGAAAGTAGGTCCTCTTAAAAGTTCTCCAAGAAGGCATTGCCCAATTTCTTCAGCGATACGGACCAAATCAGACTTCTACCTATGGGTGCTCCATCACAACAGAAGTTGCCCTTTTACCTCTATCCATGACTCTTGGACTTGGTCTAGATGTTGCTGTCTATCAAGTGGAATAAGAGCAACAATAACTCCTATTCGAAATAATTATTATAAATGACATTATTTATTTGGGGAAGAAATGCATAAAATTTAGAATTCAATAGCTATATAATTTTTTTACACGTCGTATTTTCAATAAAGGCAAACATACTTGAATCAATTTCATTCATATTTATTCAATTTCAATACATTCATATTTATATTTACTCCATTTCAATTCATTCACATTTGTTCAATTTCAATTCATTCATATTTGTTCAATTTCAATTCATTCATATTTATTCAATTTCAATTCATTCATATTCGTTCAATTTCAATTCATTCATATTTATTTCATATTTATTCAATTTTAATTCATTCATATTTATTCAATTTATTTCATATGTAGCCAACTACTATTCTCGCTATAGAATCGTGTTATACCTCTGAATATTTTACAATATTATTACACAGCCTCATTTGCAACATGGAATGACATGAATTCAAAGTAATTTCTTAACCATGCTATAATTCAATGGAATGAAGTAAAATTATTAAAAAAATTAAAATTTGAAAAATTAATTGAAAATAAAAAAAATACCATCTTTACATTTATTTTAAGAATTGACTGTTTAACAGTCAATTCTTAAAATAAATGTAAAATTTAGAATTCAATAGCTATATAATTTTTTTACATGTCGTATTTTCAATAAAGGCAAACGGACTTGAATCAATTTCATTCATATTTATTCAATTTCAATACATTCATATTTATATTTACTCCATTTCAATTCATTCATATTTGTTCAATTTCAATTCATTCATATTCGTTCAATTTCAATTCATTCATATTTATTCAATTTCAATTCATTCATATTCGTTCAATTTCAATTCATTCATATTTATTTCATATTTATTCAATTTTAATTCATTCATATTTATTCAATTTATTTCATATGTAGCCAACTACTATTCTCGCTATAGAATCGTGTTAAACCTCTGAATATTTTACAATATTATTACACAGCCTCATTTGCAACATGGATTGACATGAATTCAAAGTAATTTCTTAACCATGCTATAATTCAATGGAATGAAGTAAAATTATTAAAAAAATTAAAATTTGAAAAATTAATTGAAAAAATAAAAAATACCATCTTTACATTTATTTTAAGAATTGACTGTTTAACAGTCAATTCTTAAAATAAATGTAAAATTTAGAATTCAATAGCTATATAATTTTTTTACATGTCGTATTTTCAATAAAGGCAAACGTACTTGAATCAATTTCATTCATATTTATTCAATTTCAATACATTCATATTTATATTTACTCCATTTCAATTCATTCACATTTGTTCAATTTCAATTCATTCATATTCGTTCAATTTCAATTCATTCATATTTATTCAATTTCAATTCATTCATATTCGTTCAATTTCAATTCATTCATATTTATTTCATATTTATTCAATTTTAATTCATTCATATTTATTCAATTTATTTCATATGTAGCCAACTACTATTCTCGCTATAGAATCGTGTTAAACCTCTGAATATTTTACAATATTATTACACAGCCTCATTTGCAACATGGATTGACATGAATTCAAAGTAATTTCTTAACCATGCTATAATTCAATGGAATGAAGTAAAATTATTAAAAAAATTAAAATTTGAAAAATTAATTGAAAATAAAAAAATACCATCTTTACATTTATTTTAAGAATTGACTGTTTAACAGTCAATTCTTAAAATAAATGTAAAATTTAGAATTCAATAGCTATATAATTTTTTTACACATCGTATTTTCAATAAAGGCAAACGTACTTGAATCAATTTCATTCATATTTATTCAATTTCCATACATTCATATTTATATTTATTCAATTTCAATTCATTCATATTTGTTCAATTTCAATTCATTCATATTTATTCAATTATTTATCATATTTATTCAATTATTGACTGTTAAACAGTCAATTCTTAAAATAAATGTAAAGGCGGTATTTTTTTATAAGTTATATAAATAAAATAAATAAAAGTCAGTTTTATAATGTCATTTTGAAAATACAAGCTTTAGATATGATAGAAAAACTATACCTAGGCAAAAAATGTTTTTAGAGGTTTCAGTAACATGAGTGTCAGTCACGCACTAGTTATTTCCGATTCACGCTAATCTTGCTAACTTTTCTGGCTTCCCGTACAAGGTTTTTCTAAAGTGCGTCAACCACATGTGGTTTCTACAACAAAATATTAAAAATGCAAGGTTTCTTACTTTTTCTTATTGTACACCAAATCAAAGCTTTTTTTTTATCAATACTTTTTTGCAACATTTTCTTCAAGTCTAAATTGACAAAGATTAACGCATTTGTTGAATTATCATAGCGTTTAAGAATATTTTTTGTGAGGAAAATATGGCTAGATTTGTTATAAAATTGAAAATTAGTTTGGACTAGAAATTTACGGTTTTTAATCACTAGGTGAGAAGTGTTATTAATTGTTGAATTTCAAAAATGACTCATTTTTAGAAAACAGATATTCTTTTTTATTTTCACAGTTTGGAATATACTTTTTTTACCTACTGAAAATCAGAAACATCCCATTTTATGTTTAATTATTAAAAGATATCGAAGGATGTGATAAAATTAACTGAACATGATTTTTTTTTAAAAGCAATATCAATTTTTGAAGTTATATTAATTCATGGCTGGATAAATTATGATTCCTAACATATTGTTTGATTTTTCGTTATATTTATGATTATTCATATTAATGATTATTTGCTATATTTATTATTCACTATATTAATGGTTATTCTCTATTTTTATGATTATTGGCTATTAATGGTTATTCGTTACATTTATGATTATTCATATCAATGATTATTCGCTATTTTTATGATTATTCACCATATTAATGATTATTCGCTATATTAAGGATTATTCGTTATTTTTTATTATTCGCCTTATTAATCATTATTCCCCTTAATGATTATTTGGTATATTTGTGATTATATTAGTGATTACTTACTATATTTATGATTAATCGCTGTATTAATGATTATTCACATTTATGATTCATATTAATGCTTATCTACTAATTATTCACTATTTTCATTATTATTCACTATAATAGTGATTACTCGCCTTATTAATGATTATTCGTGATATGATTATTTGCTACATTTATAATTATTCGCTATTTTTATGATTATTCATTATATCACGTAAGTGCATATAGTTGCAATGAGCAAATTAATGTATCAAATTGTACAAAAGAATGGTCTCTTATAAAAATTTTAACCAAACTTTTATTTAGATTGATGACTTTTATTTTTAATAAATAATAATTCACTGAAATTTATTTAGTAGAAATTAAATTATGCATTGATCAGGGTTTCAAATAAAAATTTTTTAAAATAATTATGATTATATATTTAAAAAAATTAAAATTTCGAAATACTTTGAAAGAAAAATAATCTATATCTACCATTATTTTTCAATACTGTTAGTTAGTCGTTTTAATGATAAAAAACATAATCCGTTTTTAAAAAATCGATCTTGTCTTTTTACAGTCTTCAATGTTTTAACCCACCACGAAGCCACCGCGAATTCCGCATGGTGAAAGCACTCGACATATTTTAATATGCAGTAAACATAAAATACCTTTACTCAAAGTCATAATTCTGAGAATGTTTTATCGGAAATGGGCCGTCCTCAATAAAATTCCACGCCGTTCTTGAAAGAGCGTAAAACTTTTACGAGCTTTATCTCACAAAAAAATATACTCATGGAAGACGCATCACTCTATTTAAGGATCCAATATAATAACCAGAAAGCACCAATCTTTAACAGCCTATTAGAAATTTCCCAGCATATTTATCCAAATAAAAGACATATTTCCATTCATATTTAACAATGAAGGCGATTAAAAAAATATGAACAAGACACCAGTGGTTGATCATAACCTCAAATTATTACACATACTACTGTTGTTGTTATTGTTATCGTGTCCATGGATTTAAAATATTATTATCATTAAAGTTAGATCAAGTCAAAAGTCTTCACGATAGCGGCCGTTAGCAACGGCGCCGCTTTACTATACAGAACTTCTCTTAAGTTGGCCTCAATTGGCACCATACCCAATTGCAAAACATGGGGAATGAGTGCTGGGCACTCTAGAATATGGCACTTATTCAGACATGGCACTTAGCACTTATGGCACTGGGCACTTAGGACATACTACTGTGCTCAAAAAGTAAGATCAATATTTTTTTTTTTCAAACCTCTTTATTTATTCCTCAAAATTTATTTCATCGCATTCAAAGTAATCCCCCCCAGACACAATACACTCTTGCGGACTTTTTCTCCAATCCTCGATGTATGCTAAAAACTCATCGGCAGGGATGGCCTTCGAAGCGCGCGGCGATTCACGGTGAATCTCTTCAATCGACTCAAAACAGTGTCCCCGGAGTGATCTTTTGAGTTTATGGAATAACCAGAAGTCGCACGGTGTGAATACGGTGGTTGTGGGGTTGATATGGGTTTCATTTTCGACAAAAAGGTCACGAAGAATCAATGCAGTGGTAGCTGGTGCATTCAGTGTTTCCGGTACCAATCGAGATATGACGTTGTTTGAGGCCCAAAATGGAATTGACCGATCCTTTTGAAATTCCAACATCATCAGAAAGGTCTCTAATTTTAAATCGACGGATTGCAAGCACCAAATCTTTAATTTTTTGTACGTGAGCTTCGTTGGTTGAGGTTGAGGGTCGACCAGAGGGCTCTTCGTATTCAACGCGCTCTGTGCCTTCTTTGAACTGTTTATACCACTTGTAAACATTTCTTTCCGATAAAGGAATGCTCACTGAATTCCTTTTGCAACATTCTATACGTCTCTGCAAACACAATTTAATGCAAGTCCTTTGCTCATTTAATTCAAACATTTCAAAAATCGCCGGAATCATTTTCGGCGTCTCATAAAGGCAAGCATAACTCAAACACTAATGAATATTTTGAGGTAAAATTTCACTCAGATGTCAAGGAGAGTGCCAGCAACCTAAAAAAAAAAAAAAAAAAAAAAAAATTGAAATTCCATAAGCCCCGGGATTTTTAAATTGAAAATTGGCCTTACTTTTAGGATACAGTAGTTATCTGGTTTTCTTGCAGTTCTTTTGGATCAATCACCAAAAGCACCAATCTTTAGCAGCCTATTAAAAATTTCCAAACATATTTATCCAAATAAACAAGACTTAAATTTTTTTTTTTATATTACAATTCCTACTTTTTCTTCACTATATTGCAGAAAGTCTTTTATAAATAATTTTCATTCATTTTTTTAAAGTTTATCTGGCGCCATCTATTGGTAGATATATGCAACTTAAATCTAAAAAAAAACTAAAATTAATTAATTAAATTTAATTACTGAATTAATATTTAAAAAAACTGTATTAACATCAAGTGTCATCTACTAAAAGTAGTAAAATGTATTTGAACTTGAGTGGATGAATAAAAAGTATTTTATGAACGATTGAAAATTCGAACAAGATATATATAGGGAGAGTGTGAGCTAATAGAAGGAATTGAAAAAACATATTTCCATTCGTATTTAACAATACAGAAGATTAAAAAATATGAAGGCACCGGTGGTTGATCATAACCTCAAATTATTGCAAATAATCTGCTTTTCTTTGTAGTTCTCTTGGGATTTGCAATTATTAACACGCCAGCTGATGCTGCATTAAATATCATCATAATAACAATAATAGAAAAACTCTAAAAAACTACTAATTGGATTTTTAATGCATCTTTAAGCTTAAGGAAAAAGTTCTAGAAATAGTTCAAAGAAATGTATTATTTTTTTATGTAGAGATAATAGTAGGGAATTTTATGCAGCGCCTGATACCCATACTGGTAATGAAATCATTACTTCCTTAATGTGTTTTTAATTTGCTTTGTTACTTAAAATCGTACCATTATTTATCCCTTTTTTTCCCCTGCTTTCGTATTCAGAAAAACAACGCTTTAGTAATCTTAAGATGCTTTTATAAGGAATGAAAAAAAAAAGTTTTTTTTTTAATTATTAACTTGGTAAATGGAGGATTTTGTGCTCTTAGGAATTTGTATTCAAAAGTATCTCCAGGGGTTTGTTTCTGTTACTTTTCTTTTTATCGTTAGACAGATCTGATATATTTTTTAAACTTATTATTGAAATAGAAATTAACTTTTTCTGTTTCAAATCTAAAGATGAGAGAAAAAAAAATAAATATTTAATAAAAAACATTCAACTAGATTCATTGGTTTTTATAAAGGGAATTTAAGACTTATAAACCTACTTGGATATATGTCAGTAATGTGCGCTATAACTTTATTACAAAATATTCTTATTTAATTTACTTGATTATTAGGAAATAGTTATGATATTTTTCTACGCGTGGATACTACACTCATGTCCATAAATTAAGGATAATGAAGTTCAGGCAAAGAAAGAGACAGAAGCAAAACCAATTTGACTTATTTGTAAAGTCTATTTATTAAACAAAAGGTAAAGAGCAAAAAAGATGCTATATGTTTGACATAATTAATAAAAATTGCGATTTTTACTCCCTGGAGCAAATTTCAAAAAAGAACCTATTTACAAAAAACAGTATAACATGGTTAGTATGATGGTTAATATGGAGTATGTCTCCCGGACGATGCAATACAGGCCTTACAACGCCTAGGCATGCTGAGTATCAAATTATCAATTTGATCTTGGACGCCGCAGGAATGCCACTGGCCTTCCCGAATAAACGGGATTTCAATGTTGGTTGCACAACTACGGAAAGGGAGGATTGAAAAACCACTCTGGGTAACGCAAGCAGCCCTTTGGCTGAGTTCACTGTTGTTAATCAGTGATAATCACTGGGTCCGTTCCGCTTTGAGAGTTGTCTGGTGCATATCAACACGCCAGAACAGCTCTCAATCGTGAGGAGTTCTAGGAACTCTTGCTTTAGGCCTTTTTGAGTGGTTTATGATGAATAGCATGTATTCCATGCTTTCCGCCAGCAACCGCTCTACTAAAACTACTTAAAAAAATCTAATATATAATAAAAGGAAAATTAAAATTAATTTAGACAACTTGAGAAAAGAATTGCAGTTATATACATATGTACAGTAGAGTTGTTGACACAAGGTTCTTAGTGATATGAACTATGAATAGTAAATAGATAAACATAAACTGTTAAGGGATATGGTTACATCACAATATTATTGACATGTTTATGGTTTTTATTGCGTGATATAATCTATATTTTGCGGTACAAAGTCCATAACCTTGATAATTTTTTCTTTTATTTTTTGGGAGATTGCTGCTTTTTTTGCCCAGGTTTCATATGTTTCTGGGTTTGGCTGGAGTGCATGATTTGAGTCTGTTAGAGAGCAAGAGAATAGATAATGATCCGGTGTGCCTATTTCGCCACAAATGCAATTGTCCGTATCTTTAATGTTAAACCTGTATAGGCATGCTGGAAAGGGACCATGGCCCGTAACAAAGTAATTTATATTTGTGTTTGTTGACATTTTTGTGGACACTGTTGGGAGAAAGTGATGAGTTCTTCTTCCTGTGATCCCATTGTTCCATTCTTCTTGCCATATCTTGAGGCTGTTGGTTTTTAGTTCTCGTTTTAGTAGGCTTGTTGGTTTTTTTATTTGGGATTGATGTGTATTTTTCATTGTTGCTTCTTTGGCTAGAGAGTCGGCGCGTTCATTACCTTTGTTGCCTGCGTGTGCTTTAATCCATAGTAGGCTTATTGATTTGTTGTTGATTGTGTTTAGTATGTTTCTGAGATCTTGAACCTGGCTATTTGTATTGAAAAATCTGTTGATGGCTATTATGGATGATAGGCTGTCCGTAAAGATGTTGATTCTTTTATATTTTGTGTTTTTTATCCATGTTAATGAGTTCAATAATGCATTTAGTTCTGCTTGGAAGACTGAGTTATTGCCTTGGAGTCTCTCTTGCCATGTGTGGATTTCTATGTCGTTGTCCATTGCTACAAAAGCTGAGCCTACCTATTATCCATTTTTGATCCGTCTGTGTATATTTGAAGATCACTATTTCTTTGTTCTGTATTTTTTAATATTTTTGATGGTTTGGCCCATGGAGGTTCGCACCACTGTGATATTGATTCTTGATAATCATTCTGTAGATATGTATGTTGGTGGAATGTTGCATTAATTTTAAGTCTTGTGATTTGTGTGAATGTTGCTTCCCTTTTTTGCTACTAAGTAGGTTGGCTCTAGACCACTTAGTATTAATAAAGCTGAGGTTGGAGAGGTTCTATAGGCGTTAGTTATTTTTAATGCAAATTGTCTCTGTATTGAGTTGATATGATTAATTTTTCTTGCTGTAAGGTTATTGGCCCATATTGATGCTGCATAGCATATAATCCTCTCTGCCACTGATTTATACCATAGTATGGTGAATTTGGGGCTAATACCCATCCTCTTTCTGACATGGTTGCTAATTTGTTTGATTTGATTAGAAGGGTGCTTTTAAGATGTTGGATGGGAGGGATGAAGCTTAGATTCTGATCTAATCCATATGAATGTTCTGCGAGAATCGGACAGCAAACTAAACATGGACTCGTCGGAAAACATCACACAAGACCACTGTTGCGGTGTCCACATTGCATGCTCTCTACTCCAGGTTAATCGTAGGCGACAGTGAGTTGCGGTAAGTGGAACACATCTGACAGACCTACGAGCATATAGACCAATGTGCCCTAAGCGTCTGTACACGGTCTGCCTTGAAACTGTCGTACCGGTAGCCAAAGAGAGCTCACGAGACAGGTCTGATGTTGTGCTCAGTCTGTTTCTTTTGGCAGTAACTGCTAAATACCAGTCCTCATTCGGCGTTGTAACTCGGGGGCGACCTGTGCTGTAACATCTACTCACATTACCATCATCTTGGAATCGTTGCCAAAGCCTGGAAATGACACTCTGGGCGATTCCAAGTTCCTCGGATACTTCCAGCTGGGTACGTCCACATTCCAGTCGTTCGATAATTCTGCCACATAAAAAATCATCCAAATGCTTCCTTTGTGCCATAACTATGCATTTATTGCACTGAAAAGCTTTTAAAGCGCTTGTGAACAATTTTATTTTTTTGCCACCATTCCTTATATACCCCTCTCTTACACTCTCGTCATTGTGACGTACTATCCGCGCCATCTGGTGGTTTCCTGTAATTTGCATATTCTTCTTCAAGATGTGTGTGATAATTTTACAGGTGAAATTTTTATTTTAAAAGATCATGAAAATTATAATATTAAGTTGAAATAATAAATAAAATGATACTGATTAGGTAGCGAGACTCCAGTCATCTAAATAAATCTAACAGTAATATGAGCACATGTGGCTAAGTTTAAGTTAAGTGACTTTAAAATTAATTTTGTCAGTAAACTTTAAAACTTTTATTTCATTTCACATCATTAATAATAATTTTAATATGATAAATAATAATTTTATTTTATAATTTTAAAAAATAATTGAAACAAATACTCACGGATGGAAATAATTTTTACTGAAAGTAATTCAATATTTTCAGTTTTAAGGTGATTTGGAAATTTAAATTTTTATCATCACTTTTAAAGTGAACTTTTTGAAAATATATATTAGTGTATTTTCGGTTTACTTACGAGCAATGTATTCGTCGATAAATACTTGTAAGAAGTTCGGATGTTTTTTCTGAACTGAGATTCAAATGAAAAAGTTTTTTGTTTTCTAGTCGTAACTTAAAGAAAGTAAAGAATAATATTATGTCCATACAGGAACAATGGTTAGTCTGTAGCATTTCATTTCCTTTGCATATTAGTAAGAATTCGCCATTCCTTCCCAAAACAAATTAAATGGCCGATGGTGAAAAGTTCACGGTTGACAGATCTTCAAAGGACGGGTTGAACCTCATGTTAGACTTCGGTCTTTGTACGTTTTTCTGACCTGTTTCTCTCCGTTCTACCTTGGAACCGAGTATTGGAGAGAGAGAGAAAAAGGAAGTGGACATTCGAGTGAAGAGTTCTAGGCAGTAGGGCGGGTACAAAGAAGCTTAATAGAACTTGCTTTTAAGATGAATTTGTAAATATTTCTTATTTAATTGTGTCGTGTGTGTTATGTATTGCAGTTGTGCAGTGCTGTCTTTGCAATTTTAAGTAAATATGACTGTCAAACATCTTATTATTATTTTAAGATGTAATTTAGTTTCTTATCTACAGCAATTGTGGTACCGAGCGGCAGCCACACGGCCTTTCAGGCTCCTTGGTGTCATTGGATATTTACCTTGTAAATTTTGTTCTATTCTCACCTCGGAAGTTGTCTCACGAACTTTTACAATTGAAAGAAACTTGACCATGATATTTGGTTACGAAGTTCCAATGTGGTTTTAAGAACCCCAAACCTCCACATCTTAAATTAGCTAAAAAATTTGCATTAAATGAAGTTGCTTAAATTAATGAGTAGAAATAAATAAAATAAAATAATTAAAATTTAGGAAAAACATCTCTTGCTTGAGAACAATTAAAGCAAGAGATCGAAAAAACTAAGCTATCGGTACAATTACGAGTTCGTTATCGATGCCCGAAAAATAAAAAGGTTAATGTTAAAATTAAAAATTTAAGATAAAATAAAATAAAACAAAAGAATTGAGATTAAAATTAGCAAAATAGCAAAGAAAATTAAAAATAACAGCTGAACATTAAGAAAACATACAAAATAAATTCTTCAAGTTATAGTTGACTGGCTCGCCAACAGATGGCGCCATCAGTCAGTTGG
The DNA here is from genome assembly GCA_021605075.1 of Caerostris darwini. Classification (NCBI taxonomy): domain Eukaryota; kingdom Metazoa; phylum Arthropoda; class Arachnida; order Araneae; family Araneidae; genus Caerostris; species Caerostris darwini. Next base: position 512,903 of record BPLQ01006798.1, read on the forward strand.
TATACATTATTGGAAAAAACATAACCGAAGGTAGGAAAAAATACATTTTTAATACGTTTTTATTAGTTTCACCTCTATGTTTGTTTTTTTGTATGCATGTTGTATCTATGAACTAAACCAGAAGCCTGGGTTATTCAAAATCAGCGGGTTACCCAGTAATGCATTGCGCGGTGTTTGTACCACGTGACATGGCCAATCGTGACGTCGTCCGGCCATCGTGGCCAGGCGGTACAGTAAGATTTTATTGATAATCAATTAATATCAAGAAAAACTGTATTTTATCGAAGAATTCTTTAAATCCTGCTTGTAAAAACAATGCGTTAGGTTAAAGTTATTTGTTTCATTTCATATTGTATCGATTATGTGTGAACCAATAATCTAAAGACAGGATGGAAATAAATTGCATAAAATTTTCGGAGCCAAGTAGGCAGGTTGGCGAATCAGCGGCTAAGATGCTCTGGTCAGTAGCCATTCGGAAGGCGGCAACAGCGACTCTCCAAGGGAGGTCTTTCGGTATGTTGAGGCATCAATAATGTCTTGAGAGTGTGTATTTAATTTTAAATCTGTTGTTCTCTGTTATTGTTTCTTATCCCACTTGTGCCGACAGCAACATCTAAACCAAGTCCATGAACCTGTTGACAAGTCACGATAAATTGTAAAAAATACACCTCTTTTTGTCCTTGACCTTAAGGGACAAAGACATGGGGGTACCCAAAAGAAGAAATCTGACTTTACCCCAACCGGTTATAACACTGGGCACTGCGTATCCATTTTAGACGCCTTTTACGACAGGCATGGGTTACAGTTGGGTTTTTCTAGCCTTCACCCACACGGAAAAATTTTAAATCTATTTAATGCAAACTGTAATTTTTTTATGGTTTTTACGGATTCATTGGACGATTACACCACACATTATTTTTTCATGTTTTGGATGTATGAATATTTTGTCTATGCGTTCTTTATCTACTGCTAAAGCCTTCCACCTTTTCCTGATGCCAAAGTTTTTTTTCTGTAAACCGAATGTAAACGCGTAACATTTTTTATATATTTTCTCAAATAAATATTGATAGTTCTAACTAAAAGATCATGAAAGTTGTAATATTAAGAGAGAAAGAATAAATAACGGACTAGGTAGTGGGACAACAGTCATTTAGACACATCAAACAATGCTATGAGAATCTGTGGACAAGCGTAAATTAAGAGGATTTAAATCTAATTTTGTAAGAAAATTTAAACTTCTATGTAATTTCTTATTACTAATAATAATTTTGATTTGATAAATAATTATCTAATTTTATAATACTAAAAATTAAATAAAACAAATACTCAAGGATGGAAATAATTTTTACTGAAATTAATTCAATATTTTCAGACTTTAAGGTGATTTTGGAATTTTAATTTTGCTTCATCACTTTTAATTTGAACTTTTTCAAAATATACATAACTGTACAGATTGAAAGGGTTATGATTTGATTATCTATGAGTTGTTAACGTCTTTTGGAAGTTCGGAAATTATTTCTGAACTGAGATTAAGAAAAAAAAAGTGCTTGTTTGTATTGTTTGTCAGTCATAACGTAAAGAAGATAACAGGAGATAATTTATGTCCTTACTAGCGCATGTATATTACAACTTTTTTTCTTCCAAATTTATTTCTTCACCTTCAAATAATCCCCTCCGTACACAATACACTTATGCCACATTTTTTTTCCAACCCTGAGTGCATGCTAAAAAGTCATCGGCAGGAATGGCCTTCAAAGAGCGCGCCGATTCACGTTGAATCTCTTCAATCGACACAAAAACGGTGTCGCTGGAGTGGTCTTTTGAGTTTAGGGAATAGCATGTAAACCAACATTATGACAACTACGTACGATTTGAAATGAAATTGTTTTTTATCTCCTTAATTTCCTTTTAAATTCATTGCCCATTTAACCGCAAATCCTTCCATATTAATTCAAGCAATATCATTAAGGGCTTTCTGCCAATACAGCATGACTGATGAAGAATTGGGTTTCTACATTCCTTTCAGTCGTGCATCGGTTTGAAATTAAAGTGTCAGAATCGCTCTGTCTACTGAAAATGATTCGTTCAATAAAAAATTCATCCTTGTGTATAGATGTATTGTGTGAACTGTACGTAATAATACAATTTCACCCTTATTTTCTAGAAATAAGGACAATATGAGTACACAATGCACTAAATCGTAGTGATACTGGTAACACTGAAACTCCTATATAATTGTCGGGGCCTGAATAGCCGAGTGGCTAGCGCTCTGGCGCTCGGTACCACAGGTTTCGGGTTCGAGTCCCGGCGGTGCCATGGATGTTTGTAGTGGTTTGGAATCCACTTTAAACTGTAGGTCCTAGTCTGTTTAGCATAAGATGACCGTAGAGCGACAAACAAACCAAACAAACCTACATAAATGTCATCGTAGAGGTAAATTAAGTGCAGTCAAAAGGGCAGCGATATTCCGATAATTTATTGGATTTTTAACTGTTTCAACTTCATTAGATTGAGAAACGTATCCCCGACATTTTGCACTCTAGTTATCACATCCCAATATTATTTATTTAATTATTTTTAAACAACGGCGTGCCTTCTGTTCTATTTATGTATGCCACGAACTACTCTATGACATATGATGACGGGCGGACATAGTCTTGGGAGGAGAATTTGGGAGTAATCGCCACGCGTTCGTTTGTTTCGTATGGAGTAAAAAAACCGAGAAACTCTCGTAATATAAAATAGATTATCGATGCCAGACACTTTATGAAAGTGTATGACCGCGGATTGCCTCGTTTCCAAAATCAGTAACTATAATGACCGTCACCAATGTAGTTGAATCCATACGCTCCCCATGTAAAATGTGTACAGGCTAGAAATATGCTACAGCAGAGTTTTTATTCTATTAAAATTTTAGCTTTTTGTAGCTTGATGCTCAATTGTTTAATGTTTTGGCCATGGTACCACAGGCTTCAGCTTCGAATACTTACGGTGTCAGGGATATTTTATTTATAGGATAATACCTTGTCATTATCGGGAAATCCTAAAAGATAACCTCAACTAAAGCTAGAATAAATCCAGACAGTCGAAGAGGATAACCATTGGGATATATACCTTTTTTTTTTTTTTTTAATATAGAAATATATATAAATTAAGACATACAACAATAGAAAAATACATGTTATAAACAAAAATTTCAAATTGTTAAAACAAAAAACAATAATAAATCAATAATCATGTAGAATAATACATTGAATAGGAAGAAAACATCGCGAACAAAAATTTCAAATTATTATAACAAACAATAATACATCAATAATCATAATTTTTACAAATTTCACATTTTGAAACATGTTCCTCTTTCTATTTATATTTAAAATTATTAATTTCTTTAAAGAAAAAAGATTCCGCTGGAATTAAATTCCACATGACTAACACAATAAACAGAACGTTACAGTCCATTTTATAATCATGGCCTTTCAGATCGCAGTTTTCTAGTCTAAATTCTCGAATTTTTACGTGTAGATTCCCAGGAAGAGGCAAATTCGAAGTTATGATTCCCGCTGGAAATTTTTGAAGAAGTGGTTGCATGTTCGATTTTTCCAGGAGGACAGGAACACGGCCATCCAGATGATCCCTCAATTCGTCTAAATTTTTAAAGCCTCTCTTCGATACGTCGTCGAACAAAACAAACCTCTGGAACCCAAGGAAAAAATCCTATACGTCCGTAATCGACGTTACAATTTATAGAAGTACCAGTAAACAGTGACGGAAAAGAAAATGCAAGAGATGTTTTCAAGCAATTGAAGTTG
>BPLQ01006799.1:0-74283 GCA_021605075.1 Caerostris darwini
TAGCTGGAAAATAGAAGACCTTGAAATAGAAGTGACCATCAAACAATAATCTTCAATATCAACAGTGAAGTAAATGTACCAATAATATCCAGATTTAAAAACTAAATACGGAAACTATAAAAAATTTAACCAACAACTAAAAGGAAAGCTACCTGCAATAGATTTAAATCAAATAAATAATAAGGGTGAACTAGAAAAAAGCAGCCTCAGACAACAATGCATTACAAGAATCAGCAGAAATAGCATTCAAAAGAAAACCAAAAATATACAGCCAAACCAACACCATGGTGGAATGACAATATAAAAACAAACGTTCACGAAACAAGGGTAATGAGAAGACGAGCCCAATCACAAAAAGACAGGGATCAAAAAATATTCTGGACTTCCCAACATAAAAAAAGAAAAAGCAATTTAAAAAGCTAATAAATAAAGAAAAATCAACTTCAGAAAAAGTTCTGGGAACGAAGCAAAATCCCATACGGACAAAACATACAAGGCCGCATTCAATAAATTCTTTCAGCCTCCAAACCCATCACCAGCACACAGCAAACCAACAACTCAAGCGCGCGATGGACGATCAAACACAGGTTTTCTGACATCTTTCTTTCCAAGACCTGATCAAACTATGAGCAAAGACAACTACTCAACAGAAAAGAGAAATGAGGGACCATCTCTACTGAACAAGACAAACCAACACCACCACTCACAAGTTCTTTCATCCTTCACGCAAGAAAGAACCAACCACATGAGTCATTCGATACTTAAAGACAAAAGTTCATGAGACCAGATGGACTAGATAGCAGAACACTAACCCCATTCGCCAAAGCTTTCAGACCCAACAAAGATGCTGCTGCAAACTCTATAAACAAATGTATAATGATGGGCAGTTTTCCTGACTCTCTTTTTGAAAACACGGAGAGCGTAACCTTCACACTCCACAATAAAGACTTCCATACACTCCTCTTTCATATCAGTCCACCACGCTTCTCCCAATTTGGTAGAGCTTCGAAAAACTAATACTAAACAGACTGTAATTTACCACAACAGCAACAACCAATTCATAAAAACTACTTGATTTAGAAGTGGCACAAACAGAGCATGCCCCCATAATTAGTGAAAAAGATTTATTCAAACAAAAGCAACTTACACCGTAATAATATCCATTGATATCAAGTGAGCATTGACTCACTGTGGTGGCTTTCTTTATAATAAAGATCTTAAAAGAAGACAACTCGCTCGCAAGACCTAATAAACATTATATGTGATCACCTGAAAAACAGAAAAATAGAATTCAACCATGGAACAGAAAATTATTTTCAATGACCCATAAAAGGCTACCCACAGGGATTTCACGTTTGTAGGCCCATTCCTGTGGACATTAATAGTAAATCAAATTTAAAAGAAACCTGGAAAGAAGACAAAATTATGCTGCAGATGACTTATATTTATTATAAGCGCCAACAATAGAAGGTCGTTAGAAACAAAAACAACAAATAACTCTTAAAAATTTCTAACTTGGGCAATAAAAAGAAAACTAAAAAGATCTCAGAGGACAAACTGAAGCAACAGTATTTGGGAAAAAGATATAAAAGCTGAAACCAATATTGAAATTAGCAACCGGACCATTAAATGTAACTCAACACTCAAATATCTAGAGTTCTATTAGATCAGAATTCAAGCTTCCCACATCCAACATCTAAAGCACCCTTTCTAATCAAATCAAACAAATTAGCAACCACATGTGAAAGAGGATGGGGTATTAACCCCACCAATCTAGACTATGATATAAATCAGTGGTAGAGAGGATAATATGCTATGCAGCATCAATATGGGCTGATAACTCTACAACAAGAAAAATTAATCAGATCAACTCATTACAGAGTGGCAGTAATTTGTATTAAAAATAACTAACGCCTATAGAACTTCTCCAACCTCAGCTATTAATGCTGGTCTAGAGCCAAACTCCACTTAGTAGCAAAAAGGGAAGCAAACATCTCACACAACTCAAGACTTAAAATTAATGCAACATTCCACCCAACATACATATCTACAGAATGATTATCAAGAATCAATATCACAGTGGCAGAACTCATGGGACAAACCATCAAAATATTAAAAATACAGAACAAAGAAATAGTGATCTTCAAATATACAAGATGGATCAAAAATTTGATATGAGGTGGCTCAGCTTCTTTTGTAGCAATGGACAACGACATAGAAACTACACAGCAGAGAGACTCCAAGCCAAGAATCAGTTTTCCAAGCAGAACTAAATGCATTATTGAACTCATTAATAATATATAAAAACACAAAATATAAAAGAATCAACATCTTTTACGGACAGCCTATCATCCATAATAGCCATCAACAGATTTTTCAATACAATAGCTACGCCAGGTTCAAGATCTCAAACATACTAAACACAATCTAAATAACAAATCAATAAGTCAATATGGATTAAAGCACGCAGGTAACAAAGGTAATGAACGCGCCGACTTTCAGGCCAAAGAAGCAACAATGAGAAGTACACATCAATCGAAAATAAACCCAACAAGCCTACTAAAACGAGAACTAAAAACCAACAGCCTCAAGATATAGGCAAGAAGAAATTTCGGGACAATGGGATCACAGGAAGAAGAACTCATCACTTTCTCCCAACAGTGTCCACAAAAATGCTCACAAAACACAAATATAAATTACTTTGTTACGGGTCATGGTCCCTTTCCAGCATACCACAGTTTAACATTAAAGATACGGACAATAATTGCATTTGTGGCGAAATAGGCACACCGGATCATTATCTATTCTCTTGCTCTCTAACAGACTCAAATCATGCTCACAACCAAACCCCATAAAACATATAGCCTGGGGCAAAAAAAAAGTAGCAATCCAAAAAAAATAAAAGAAAATATCATGTTATGGACTTTGTAACGTAAAATATAGACTATAATACACACAAAAACCATAAACATGTCAATAATATTGTGATGGGAACCATATCCTTTAACAGTTTATGTTTATCTATTTACTATTCATAGTTCATATCACTAAGAACCTTGTGTCAACAATTCTGGTACATATGTATATAACTGCTATTTATATAAACATAACCACATATTATATGTTATTCATTTTAATTTTCCTTTTATTATATATATATTAGATTATTTTAAGAAGTTTCTTAGATAGAGTACAGTTTTATGGAAAGTATGGAATACGCTATTCACCATAAATCAATTCTTAAAAGGCCTAAAGTAAGAGTTCCCTGAACCCTCAATATGATTGAGAGTTGCCCTGGCGTGTTGATATGCACCAGACAACTCTCAAAGCGGAATGGACCCAGTGTTTATCACTGATTAGCTAACAGTGAACTCCAGCCAAAGGGCTGTTTGCGTTACCCAGAGAGGGTTATTCAATCCTCCTTCCGTGCTGTGCAACCAACACCGAAATCCCGCTTAATTCGCGAAGGCCAGTGGCACTCCTGCGGCGTCCAAGATCAGATTGATAATTTGATACTCAGCATGCTCAGCGTGAAGCGCCCGTATTGTACCCCTTCCGGAGACATATTCATATTAACCATCATACTCAACCATACTTTTTTTTTTTGTAAGGTTCTTTTTTTTGAAATTTGCTCCAAGGAGTAAAAATCGCAATTTTTATAATTATGTCAAACATATAGCATCTTTTTTTGCTATTTACCTTTTGTTTAATAAATAGACTTTTACAAAATAAGAATTTGTTTTGCTTCTGTCTCCTTCTTTGCCTGAACTTCATTATCCTTAATTTAAGTGATGAGTGTAAATGCCTATGAGAAGGTTTTATTTTTATTTATTTATTTTGAAATGTCGGCTGGTGTTTTTTAAAGTTACTCGTCACGGAAAGGACGAGTTTGTAAATAAATGCAACTTTACTATAAATTGAATTATTATTGATAAATATTAAGAATTATTAATGTTTTTTTATATGCATATACAGCCGCTATGAAAGCTATTTCCATATATAGAGTGGATTATAATTAAAGTCCCATTTCAAAATGCTGTTAAAAACGATTCGTCACAATGAGTTGTCCAGCAAATTTGGCCTAAAAAAAAAAGTTCCACCAATTTTTCCCGCCCAATTTGATATGACCTTGTCGTGGTAGATGGGCAGTGTCACAACTGTTGAATGATTTGAAAGTCATTTTTTCCCGTCAAAAAAAAAAAAAAAAAAAAAAAAAAAAAAAAACAATCAAGCACATTGAACATTACAGTTGGTTTAATGTGCATCTCATGCCAAATACGTTGTCATTTCAATTCAAAATATCACTGGCAGTCGAATTTCACTTTCTTTATGTCGCTTTCAGCGCCATCTATTAATACATTTTGGAACTTTTTTTGATGCTGTACCGTTTCCCCCTTCTTCAGTTCAAATTTGAACTCATTGTGACGAGTTCTTTTTTTACATATTTTGATAGTGGGACTTTAATTATATTCACTTTGTATAACGAATCAACCCGTTTACAGAGAGTCAGGTTTTTCAAAGCATTTTCAGTTTTTATATATGGGCCCAAATCTCTATATTTTTATATTACCTAATTAAAATGACGAAGACATAATTGGAATCTCGGTCAACTGAATGCAGAAGCGGACCCCGAGATCCACCAACGCTCAACAACAACGAAAATCAAAAATATAGAAAAATGCCAAAATAAAAATAGGATAAATCAATAATTACCGTGTAAACATGGTGTATTAATACTTCGTTACTCCTCGGCAAAAAAGGATGTTTTGTGTTAAAATATCGTCGTCATTTTTCAACTGAATTTCATTTTTTCTGTTTATTTTCGATACCGATCCATTCTGTTGAAAGCTGAACTTTCAATGGAAAAGGTGAATTGTTTGTTCCGACAAGATGCTCTAATTCAGTGAATTCAGATGACTTTTCTTTCTATTTGGGAGAGAGCGCATGAAGTTTTGCTAATGCGCCAAGTGTCAACTTTTTTTCATTAGTTCTGACAAATGGTGATGGCATCATTGCGATGGAAGGGGAACTCGCCAATTTTTTTGCTTTTGTTTCTTAAACAGGCTACCTTGCTCCCGATAGAAACATACAATTCGAAACTTTTGACTTTTTTCCGAATTCTGAAAAATGCATTTTGTTGAAAATTGTTCTTTTTTTGAGGAAGAAAATATTTATACAAGTACGTTTTATATCTTTTCGACAAATTACCTTGACACACTTTTTTTTGGTTGATTACTATTATGCTGATACAAACCAGGAATTCTGATGGCTAATAGTGATTATCTATTACACATCAGAATAGGGATCTGACATTTTAAGTTCATAGTAATATAAAAGAGATTTAGGGACCTGATGGCCAAGTGGCTTGCGCTCAGGCCCTCGGTACAGGTTTCGGGTTCTCGTTCCGGCCTTCACATGGATGTTTGTAGTGGTTCGGAATCCACTTTAAACCGTAGGTCCCAGTGTAATAGGATCGTAGAGCGTTGTTGGGGGTAGTGGGACTCGCGTCCGTAGCGTATCTACAAGATACACGTGCCCCCAGGGCTAAATAAGTAACAGCAGTGCAGCCTTGTTTATGACATAAAGTTTAACTGTCTCTGTATTGCCAGCTGCTTTAGAACAATAACAAAAGTTATTTATTCGAGTCTCCTCCAATAATTGAAATGGACGCCTCCTTCGGATTCTTAAAATGGAGAAGGAGGCGTCCATGGTATCCCCGGAGAGGTCTTTTGAGTTTAGGGAATAGAAAGAAGTCGGACGGTGATAAATCAGGTGAATACGGTGGTTGTGGAATGATATGGGTTTCATTTTTGGCGAAAAAGTCACGAAGAATCAATGCTTTGCGAGCTGCCACATTCAGTGTTTCAGTACTAATCGGTACGCGTTTGAGGCCCAAAATGGAATGGACCCATCCTTTTTAAATTCCAACATCATAAGCAAGGTGTCTAATTGTAAATTGCCTGTTTGCGAGTACCAAATCTTTAATATTTTGGACGTGAGCTTCGTCGGTGGAGGTTGGGGGTTGATTAGATTGCTCTTCGTGTTCAACGCGTTTTCTACATTCTTTGAACTGTTTATACCACTTCTAAATAATTCCTTCCGATATAGGAATGCTCACCGAATGCCTTCTGCGACATTCTATACGTTTCCGCAAACAAAACTGAATGCAAGTTCTTTGCTCAATTCATTCAGACATTCCAAAAATCGCCGGAATCAGTCTTAGCGTCTCACAAAGCCAAGCGTAACTCAAACACTAATGAATATTTTGCCGTCAAATTTCACACAAATGTTAAGGACAGTGCCAGCAACCTAAAAAAGAAAAAAAAATTGAAATTCCATAAGCCCCGGGAAATTTAAATTCAAAATTAGTCTTACTTTGTGGACACAGTAGTACATTGTACAATATCCATCGAGGCTCTTTATTTCTGAAAGCAGACGCTACAACATTATTGCCAAGAGATTTGAACCTCAGCACTTTTGCTCGATAGCTGAGCACTTTGCCAAAAGGCCACGAGTGGGACTTTGTATCTATTTACTTATTTTTTTTAATCGTAGTAATTCTAATTTTATTATTTTTTCACGATATTTTCCAAAACCGTTCATTATTAGTTAGTTGGCGACCATGGATGTTGTATAAGAATGTATGAATTGCAGCCAAAATGATTCAACGATTATTTTAAGTTTGTATGACATCGTATTCTATTGTTGTGGGAAGTATGACATATAATTTTTTTGGGGGTTAATGCTCTATTTTTTTTTTTTGGGGGTGGTTAATGCTCGGGTTTTGCTCTATTTGTGAAAGACAACAATGGAGAAGGAAACCATCTGCATTCCTCTCTTTGTTTGAAATGCAATCTGTAAAAAGTCAGAGGACGATTCTTTGTATTGGGAAAGGCTTGCTTTCAGCGCACTAAGTCATTCTCCTCCCCCTTCATTTTGGAATCAGAATATGGAACTTGGAAAAAATAGAAATAATTTTGGCTGCAAAAATATATTTATGGATTGTTCCTTATCTTATGGGTCATCTTTCTGATGTAGTACAAAAAGAAGCGTATTGTGACTCTTTTTTGTCGAATTATATATCTCCCTTTTGAAGATAAATAAGGGTTTCATTTAGTTGAATGATAAGCTTTTTTATTAGACAATAGACATATCTTATAATAAAGCAAATAGAAAATTACTTGATTTTTTTCTATTTCTTATGAATTTTGGTTTTCAAAATAATTTATAAATTTAAAATTATGCACTTTTAGAAAACAGTGTCAAAATTTACAATATGTTAATTTTCATCAATTTATTTTATGCTCATTTATTTTGAGGTTGTCATTTGTCTAATTTGTCTGAAGTTGTCATTTGTCTAATTTATCTGAAGTTGTAATTTGTCTAATTTGTCCAATTTGAAACGTGTTTTCAACGTGTTCGTTGAATTTAAAACGCGTTTTCAGTGTGTTTGTCCAATTTGAAACCATTAAATTATTAAGAAGCACAATTTAAAAAAAAACGCAATTATTTTAAAAATATTTCTTTATTTTTATAACTTTAAAAGAGAAAGTATCAATCTTAAATAACTAAAATTTATAATCTTTATATTTTTAAGAAAAAAATTTAATGTGTTTTTTAAACTGAATGATGAATCTATATATAAAATTGAATGATTTATAATAAAAAATTTTACAATTTATTTTTTTTATATGAATCATAATTTTTTAAATTGTTCATTGAAAAGTAATTTTCAGTTTCATTTAATAAAGACTAACTACTTTACGAAAATTAGCAAAGCTATGCGAATGATTTAAAACGCACTTGATTTTCCAACAGATAATTCCTAACGACATTTTTATCTTTAACAGCATCTTATTATAATCCATTTAGTTCGAGCTACTGCTAAATTTAACAGAATAAAAAAAAAAAAAAAGAGAGATTCTTCAAAAACACCTTCAGATTAATTCTCATTAGATTGATTCTCCGAGAAACTGAATCCCTCAGGCGATGAAAAGAAAGTTCCGTTTTAGAATCAGTGTTTCAAAGCCACGACTTTCAACTTAATCAGAAAATCAGCAAGGTTGTAAAAGAAGGAAAAAAAGAAAAAAAAAATGAAAATCAAACCGTGTGAACGGATGAATCGTTGGGCGAAATAAATCACTCCTTCCTCATTTGAAATAATTAAAAAAAAAAAAACTTTGCATATATCTTTTCGAAATCTGAGGACACATCACTCCGGAATCTTGTAGAAATGAATTCTTGAAGGAAACATATCTGAAAAAAAAATCATGAGATGAGGAACAGAATTTAAGAATCGATATTTTTCCTTTTCAGAATTTTTTTTTCAAGACGGGGGTGGGGGTTGGGATTGCTTACCTCTCGTGAACAAGATTTAATTTTCGTCTGTTCCACCCCCTGAAGAGAGGTGTCAGGGAGATAAGCGGAGGAGCTTTTAGAAGAAATTGATTAGTTCCTCTTCTTTTCAGTTTTAAATTATTTCTTAAAAGTGATTCGTCGGTAAAAAGATATCGCTGCTTTTCAATGAATAGCATCAAGGACATTTTATTTTCAAGGATAGATGATATTTTTCTTTCGCATCTTAGAGTCTAAGCGGACATCTAGAGGACACAGTGGCAAGAAGAATCAGTTGAAAGTTTGCATTATTTTTGCAATCTGAACATTTATATTGATTTTAATCATTTATTTTGTCTTTATCATACAAATTTAAAGACTTTACGTCGAGTTTCTATTTATGCTATTTCGGAGAATATCTCCTGGTCAGTTTTCAGAACATTTGAACGTTTTAAAAAGTTTTCAAGTACACTGGGGTTTCATTTGCAAGGACAGGGGAGATTTTCTTCGGATTTTAAAATAAAGAAATTTGGAGAACGACCAGAGGATATGATGACACTGATAGTCAATATAAAGTTTGTGTTACCTTATGAATTAGAAAAAAATTTTTTTCACTATGAACCTTTAGGATGTCCTTGTTGCTTTTATGTAATCAAGCACAAAATGTTAATTTCAGTTTCTAAATGTGCTGATTCATAGCTCATTAGTTTTCGGTCGTCAAGAGCATAGGATTTCATTTACAAGGACAGAGGTCATTTTGCTTCATGTTTTAAATTGAAGAAATTTGGAGAACTATCAAAAGACACAATGGAACGGAGAATCAGTAGAAAATGTGTCGAGATTATGTAGGTCTTAATTATAATTGTTTTTAATATATCAAGGTAAAAAAATTTATATTCAAAACTAAATATGTTCATTCCTAGATCATTTCCTGATTAATTTCCAGAGGCCGTCAAATACATTGGGATTTTATTTTCCTTTACATCATAAAATGCAGAAATCTGGAGCATAACTGGAATGTATGGCGGCAGGGATAATCAGTAGAAAGTTTGTATCGTTTCATGAATAGAAAATAATAATAACAAGTTTTCAATATGAACCTTAATGTAAAATTTTAGTAGAACCGTATTTTTAATTCACTTCCTGTTATCACAGATTAATTTTTTTTTATCCATGGGTGTATTCACGTATAAGCACAAATAGTGGTCCAAACAATGAAAAACAGAAAAATGTGATTAAAAATGTGGATAACTATTACTACTAGCACTACTGCACCGTACATGAACCTAAAGCTAAGACACCGCTTTACAGAATCGTAAATGGCATGGGGCTGATGCTATGCCACCAGTTTTGAATTAACATCCCTCAAGAGTGGCATCCAGGACGTTCGCATCCTCCTCCAAATTCCCTCGAGCCCAACAGACGGATATTCAGGCCTGCAGTTTTACAAACTAACTGAGATACAGAAGTTTTGGTTTCGGCTGATAGTTTCGAACTGAGGAAATTCGGTATACAAAACCAATATTCCAATTACTAGGGCCCTGATGGCCGAGTGGCTAACTCTTTGGCGTTCGGTACCACAAGCTTCGGGCTCGAATCTCAGCGACACCATGGATATTTGTAGTGGTTTGGAATCCACTTTAAGCTGTAGGTCCGGTCTCATAGGACAGTAGAGCCCAATCAGACTTCTTTTCACCCACATCATTCACAAACTGTAAAGGAGCAACTCAGCTCTAGGCACAGTGATGCGGTGCGGTGCGGTGTATTAGTGATATGCCAATTACTCCAAATGAGAAAAAATGAACTTACACAGTATGACAATTGTGAAAAAAATGAAACGAAATATACTAAACTAGACAAAATAGTTAAATTATATACAATTAAATCACGAATATTAAATAATAGCCGTCTAGCTGGAGGGTTTTAAAAAACATGACATTTCAATATTTCGACTCATTAACGGATCTCCTTAAAAAAAATATTCCAAGTTCATAAGTTTGCAAAAAAAAAAATGAATTTTCTTTTCACAAAGAATTTTTTAAAAAAAACCGCCAAGTAATATCTTCTTCAGAATTTCTGCTTAAGGTGGATCGCGCTTAATAAAACACTGGAGGACGCCTCACTGGTAATAGGCGTTAAAATAATTAAATCTAAAAACCGAAAAGGCACTGAGGTGGAAAATTGGTATTAAATTTCGATGCAGATATAAATAGTATGAAAGAAAAAATTTTTTTTTTTTAAACTGCGATAATGTCTTTCTTTAAATGATGTTCTCTAAAAATAATTCTCCAGGTATATTTCAAAAAAAAATTTCTGTCTCTGTTTTCAAACTCATTTAAAAGTCAAATAAAATAATTTTTGGACACTTTAAAACAAGATGATTTTGAAACATCCAGTTTTTGATGTATCCAGTTTCATATTCAGACTCATTTTAGTCCGACACCCAAGGGCAGAACAATTTAATGAACTCGCAGTTCAAATGCCCTATTGAAGGTTTCGATGCTTTTGTGTTTATTTTTATTTTCTAAACACCTCATCAGGTTCATCCATAGATTAACAAAATCCATCACTGCTTGAAAAGCAATATCTTCAGTGAGGAAATGTCTATTATGTACTAAATTGCTTTTAAAAGCCTCGGGTTATTCGATTAAAACGCGATTTAAATTGATATTTATGAGCTCATTTTCGTGGGATAATTTTTGCGTTTTACAATTCTAACAAGTGTAGGTTTACTTTATCTGTTATTTTTCAGTACTTTTAAACTAATGAGGAATTTTGAAATCTTGGTTGAAATGCCTCGTGGATTTCGATTTTGGAATACAATAGGTTTGTGTTTTTCCCATTATGGGATACAATTGACTCGGGGCTTCTTAAAAGAGATGTGTCAATTTGGCCCAGCTATAAAATACTCATTTTCTTAATCAAGGCTTCTTTCTAGTGTATCTACCATAAGTAGGAGAGCAGTAGATTCTGTAGACGGATCATTTCTATGAGATGCCATTTTATTTTAAACTATGGTCCCCTTTCTCAAACACTTTTTTGATATGAAACCATTTATAAAACTGTTTCGTGTTGGACAGTCTGTTCAGTATGAGAGCGTTATGTTTTCCTGTAAAGTAGAAAAACACCATCATTCATAAACTGTAGTTGCCCCTTTACAGTTTATGAAATGTTAATCACTTGACAACTGTGCATAATTTGGAAAATTGAAATATACATCAGGCAAAAAAAGGTCGAGAAAAAATAGTTGGTGTTTAATGTGAAGGAGGTTTGGTTTGGTTCGCTCTACGGTTCTTTTGTGTACATTTTAGGCTAAACAGACCGGGACCTACAGTTTAATGTGGATCCCGATCCACTATTATTACTACACCACACAGCATCACTGTGAATAGAGTTGAGTTGCCCCTTTACAGTTTATGAATGATGTGGATAAGAGAAGTCTGACACATAAGAAAAACAATCGGCATGTATGGGTGCACATGGTAGCAAGAATAGTTACATTTTTAAATCTATTCCATCCACTGTTATAATGTCACGCAACTATTCTTGAGACCTTAATACTGAATCCATTGGTTTCTACAAATGGTTGAATTGCGTGCGTTTTCTGACGGATTGCCAACATCAATCCATCCAATGGCCAAAAAAAGTTTTTTATTGAAGAAAGCAACCTTTTGCCTATTAGTCGACGTACAGTGTTAGTACTGTTGTGGTGAATCCCTCTTCTTTATCCATCGCATTGTCGTTAGTGTAAATGCTGTCACCATCTGTCTACTGCGAAGCTCAATACAAAATAACATTCACTGAGATATCGTTCTAAACACATTTGTTGTCACCCTCTGATTTCTTTGGGAAGTGAATTGCTCCATTTCAGCCCCCGATTCTCCAGAACACACTCTCATAGCTGCCGTTCCTCTCTTTCAACTATGGTTCATGGAGCCCACAATTTCCATGTTGTTTATCTAGATCCCACCTTTAGAAATGCAGGGGCCGAATGGTTAGTGCTCCGGCGCTGTACCAGAGATTTCGGTTCGATTCTCGGCGGTGTCATGGATTCTTGTAGTGGTTCGGAATCCACTTAAAGCAGTAGATCCCGGTCTAATAGGATAGAGAACATTGTGGGGGTAGAGTTACTCGCATCCGTAGCATACCTTCAAGCTACACGTGCTCCCTGGGTAGTGCTAAATGAGTAACGTCGGTGCTTATGGCATAAATATTAACTGTCGCTGAATTGCCAGCTGCATTAGAACAACACATTTAAGAATGCTCGTTCTTAACTGGGATGATACCAGAAGCTCCATATGGATTGCTGCAACGCTTATTGTTTAACGAGCCTGGTTCCAACTTGAGCAAGGTTGACCTGGTTCCATCAACAGCAAGTTCTTTCTTTAATTGATTGAATTTCATTATGGAAAGAAATACATGTAAGCCATTCAAAACAACATTAAAAAACTGCCTAATGCTTCAAGACTTTATTTCTGATGTGAACGTTTTTAAAAAAAGGATGCTATTCAAAATTCTAATGGTTAAGTTTTTTTTTCTTATACAATTTATTTTGTTCTTCTTTTGATTATAAAGGAAGTTCCTCAAATCACAGAGGAGAAAGAAAGGAGAAAATAAAGTATTTCTAACTGAAACTGAATCCTTATTTACCTTTTTTATTTATTTAGATTTTAAGTTCGTCTTACTTGTTAATCACCGTTAAATTCGATTTGCATTTATGGGCAAATCATCATTCTCTTTTAATTCTCAAAAAGTTTTGGTTCATTTGTGAGCGTGGTAAAAACGGAGCAGCAAAGTGTGTCTTGATTTGGTTAAAGTTCAAACCTAATTCCTCTGGGAAGGCCATCAAAGGGTTTTCTTTTGGTAATTGCATATTCTTCGTAATGCTGTCTAATTCTTCCAACAAGGATGAAGGCAAGGATTCTCCTTTTTTTTTTTTTTTTTTGCCTGAATTCTAATTGTTAAATGATTCCACAAACTCATCTTCACCTGGATGCCATTTTTTTTTTGTGGAAAGCCCACTCGATGAGCAAGTCAATAAGAATGGATCACGGATTAAAAATTGCTCAATGACGGTTTAACGAAAATGAGGTTCTTTGCCTTTCGTATGAAATGGAGCGAGTATGCATAATTAACTAATTCGATTATTTTTTTTTCACGATACATTCATTATAAATAAAATTGGAGTCATCTTTATTTCGAATTTCTAACTCATTACCTTTCGGGGTTAATTTGCTCAAGTATACGATTGATCATTGAAATGTTAGTTTCCTTGAAAAGTTAATTTCAATATGAGTTTTTTTTTTAGAGAGAGAGTATACTCAATCACAATGACACACACACACAAATATACATAGTAATAAAATTAACAGAGAATGGAACATAAACACGACTATTTTGCACTACTTAATTCATAAAGTTATTCGCTATAGATAAATTATCCTGTAGATAATATCAGATATACAAATTGAATAACAAAATCATAATGACACATAGATTCATCAAGGAATACTCATGCTCTGAATATTATATCTGAGAGTATTATACTATGAGTTATATCAACTCGATAGCTGACTATGTATACACATTGGTGTGCAAAACTTAATTAACAATGTAAAAATTTAGCAGATAGCCATGAAATTGTAGAAAAGGAGGTCTGGAGATCAATACAATGAACACATAAGTCGGTAGAAACGTCCTGCGTATGCAAATATCAGGAACTAAACGTCGGAGGCGAAGTGAGCGTACGCAAAACGCGTGATGTCGGTGCGCGCAGCTCAGCAGTAGAATAAAAGGAAGGACGGAGACGCAATTCAACATATTCGTTGCAAGTGCCAGTGAGTCAGTTCGTGAAATATGTCTAGAAGAAATCACCTGGACGACTTCACACGTGGAAGAATGATCGGAAAGCTGGAGGAGGGGCGTACTGTCACCAGTGTAGCTGCAGAATTCGGAACAACAAATCTCCAAGTTTGGCGCGCTTGGAAAGTATTCCAAACCACATGTACTGCTGTTAGAAAGGTTGGTGATGGCCGCCCGAGGAAGACAACTGCAGGGGATGACCGATATATCGTCCTGCAGGCGAAAAGAGGCCGACAGCAGTCAGCAAGCGCCATTGATCAGCAACTCTGTACAGCAACGGGGCGACAAGTGTCGCGGTTTACTGTGGCCAAACGCCTTCACAAAGTGGGCCTATTCGCCCGCCGTCCGTAACGCTGTCTTCCGTTGAAAGTTGGCCACCGACGCCACCGTTTACAGTGGTGCAGGGAGCACAAAAACTGGACAACTGATCAAGGGAGTCGTGTCCTCTTTATGGATGAGTGTCGGTTCTCGTACCAGAAGCGATTCTCGACGCGTTTTGATTTGGAGAGAGGTCGGGCCCGGTTTTATCCCAGCAACCTCAAGGAAAGAAACCGTTATGGTGGTTCTGGAGTTCTTGTCTGGGGAGGCATTTTGCTGAACGGGCGAGCTGAGCTCCACGTTTTCGACAGAGTGTCTGTAACCGGGGATCGCTATTGTGAGGAGGTTCCCCATGTGCGTCTGTTCCGAGGTCCATTGGCCCAAACTTCATTTTTATGGATGACAATGCACGGCCACATCGGACTCTTGCTGTTGAGGAGCTACTGGAAAGTAGAGATATCACTCGAATGGATTGGCCAGCGTACTCCCTAGATTTAAATCCCATCTAACATGTGCGGGATGCTTTGGATAGACGCATTGCAGCACGTGTACATCCTCCGGAGAACACCCAACAACTGAAACAGATGCTGATTGAGGAATGGGCACTCATACCGCAAGAAATGTTGCACCAGCTAGTTCTGAGTATGCGGAGACAGTGCGAAGCACCCATTGCAGTGAGGGGAGGGCATATCCCATATTAAGGAACATCTGCTTGTTGTTCTTCCTATTGGATAGACAATCATAAATAACGATACTATGCATTCAATAAAGCTTGTTTTTGTTTGATTCCATACCGTATGCATTGTATTCTTTTTTCAGCGCCGATGCTTTCGTCATCCTTTACATACATAATACTCTTCCTCAGTTCTGAATGTCATGTCTCTCAGAGGATTTCTCGGGGAGTTATGGTAAAAAACCCACCTTTTGCTTAAGTTTTGCACACCAGTGTATATATAAAGTACCTAAACTTATATATATATATATATTGTATATGTATATTCTTACCCTACATGTACAAATTTTAACACAATTTATTTTGAATTGAAAATAATGAATACAAATAAAGTGAAATTTATTCCTGATTTTTGAAAAGTCCTGATATAGGGAAAATATGAACACACATTTCAAATCAGTACCATCGTATTTTACAATAGCCAATAAATAACTTTTTTTTTTTTCAAAACTTAATTTGCAAAATTTGCAGAGGAATTTTAAAGATGATGCTTTTAAAATCATTTTAAGGTTTTTTTTTTAATTAGTATTCAAAAAAATTATTTTCTTAAAATTCCACTGAAGTATAATAATATTAAATTCATCAAATGAGACTCCATATATACGGAAATTTATGACTACCAAATGAAAGTTTGGAATCTAATTTAAAAAAACACTGTATATATTTACTTCAGCAGGCATTATTACTTTTATTTAATAAAGTAACACTTTAAGAAAACTTAAATTTCGCTTTGAGTTTCATTACTTTTCAAAGATTTTTAATTTAAGTAATAACAAAATTTTAAATTTCCCATTTTAAAAATGAAATTTTTTAATTGCCTAAGTAATTGAATTGCCTGAGCGAAATTGTTTTAATTTCGCTCAGGATTATATTTTGTATCAAATAAATTCATTCATTATATTCAATTCAAAATTCAATTGAATTTTTTAATATTACTGACCTTAAAGGGTGGTGCTTTCAAATTTAAAAGCGCCCATAAAATAAAAGTTCAATGTGAAAGTGAAACAGCTGTCACACATTGTACAACAGCAGCTACTTTTCTGCATATAATGTACACCATATTATCGCTTATCCGGCTGGACTGGAGAGGAAAAGTGCGCATCGTTAACCGTCCGCTGATTACGACTGTGTTTTATCATTTGTCAAGCGTTTGTCCAGGTGGAAACGAATCGCGTTTTTATAATCTCTCCTAAAGTTCTCCATTTTTTCCCAGTTTCTCGCTGATTTATGATTCGCTTTGGAGTTCCCGCACCTGTTACCCTGCACAAATGAGACAAAAGTCATTTAATAAAACTTCTGTTGTCTCTGCTTCGGTGGACATTGAGGAAGAATCGCATCTATTGCGGCATTGGGAAGGTTTGCGATTGAAGGGTGAAGTGTGTTTTGTTGGACCATTTGGAGATGGGTTTCATAAATTGATTGCCGAGATACAGCAATTGAGTTGCTTAACAAAAAATAAGAAGAAGAAAACGCTTGCTAATGTTATTAATGTTCTGTGCTTAATGTTTTTATATTTGATTGCTATGTCTTAATAGAGTTTTAAAATGTGTGATTTAGATTTTTTTGTTACTTGTCGGGTAAAGTTATGATTCGTTACTTTCAGAATTGGCGATAGTGGGGCCTGAGGGCCGAGTGGCTCGCGCTCTGGCTCCCGGTACTACAGCTTTCGGACTCGAGTCCTGGCGGTGCCATGAATGTTTCTGGTGGTTCGGAATCCACTTTAAACCATAGGTCGTTGTGGAGGTAATGTGACACGCGTCCGTAGCATATCTTCAAGCTACTCGTGACTCCTGGGTAGTGCTAAATGAGTAACGTTGGTGCAGCCCTAGCTTGTCGCAAAAAGATAACTGTCTCTGTATTGCCAGCTGCATTAGAAAAAAAAAGTATTGGCAATAATTTACCGTATCTCGTTATATTATAAACTCTTACCAAAAGCCAGATTACGACATTAATATATTGCATGTATGGTAAAATCACCGCAATTGTAACTTTTAACTATCAGCGAATGTTTAAAGGTAATCTGAATCTTTCATCGTTCTGGATTCATTCATTTTTTTCCTTCATTCCATATCTCGCAATCCTTTGTTTTTACAATATGCGCTATTTCTTTGCTTTCATTCACAATCGATGAAACTTATGAACAACTTACTTGTTGGATCTTTTAAAATCAACCATAAAATTTTTTTTAACCAATGCTCTCTTCCTGACAGCACACCCGAGTCTCCAGCCTTTTCAAATTTCATAATCATCTTCCTCAAACCATTATTTTCCGTGGGCCCATTTCGCAATCCCTTTAAACGATGATATTCACTTAGTGCAACTATGCTATTGCTGCCATTCTGGTAAAACCCTTTTACCAGTAAAGTTCGATCTTTTCTTCTTTAAAAGCAATATTAACAATGACAAAGGCAAACTGAATAATTTTCGGGCTCTT
Source organism: Caerostris darwini (assembly GCA_021605075.1). NCBI lineage: Eukaryota > Metazoa > Arthropoda > Arachnida > Araneae > Araneidae > Caerostris > Caerostris darwini. The sequence continues at coordinate 17,682 of BPLQ01006799.1, forward strand.
ACTGCATGTCTCTTTATATGTTTGACTAATTTGCTCAAGAAATTTTTGAAAAAGGCTATCTGGTGATCAAAATTTGAACTATTTTTCATTGCAGAAACCTTTTCCCCATAGTCCATATAACGTATATACCAAGATTCATCAAATTCCGTTACGTAGAACCAGTATAAGAGGGGTCTGAATAGGGTCACTTTAATTATAACCACTCTATACAATTATAACTGTATATGAGTTCACTGTTTTAATACGCCTCTATATCTAATATAGGAAATTCATATTTGCCTTTGGTAAATATTATATTAATAATTATTATTAGGATATTGTGTATTAAAAGGATTATTGCGCTGTACTGAGCGCTTTTTCCAATTCCTACTATTAGCTCACACTCTCCCTATATATATCTTGTTCAAATTTTCAATCGTTCATAAAACACTTTTATTCATCCACTCAAGTTCAAATACATTTTTTTCAACTTGTGTAGTGGAGGACACTTGATATTAATGCAGTTTTATGAAATATTAATTCATTCATTAAATTTAATTAATTCATTTTAGTTTTTTTTAGATTTTAAGTTGCATGTATCTAATAATAGATGGTGCCAGATGTTTGAGGAAAATTTCAACTTTATTTGTAAACGACTTTTCTGCAATATAGTGGAAAAAAATGTAGGAATTGACGTATTTTTTTTTTTTTTTTTTTAATAATACTTGTTTTTGTTTAATTGCATGCAAAAGCATATTTTGTGTTGTTGTTTCTTATCCCACTTGGCAGACATCTACGCCAAGCCCACAGGCCCATATGTACTCATGATTGAAGGGGAAGGAAGTAGCTTCTGTTGTGATGGAGCACCCGTAGGTAGAAGTCTGACTTTAGCGCTCCACGACGCTCTTACAGTCATAGGAGACCGGGACCTACGGATTACAGTGGATTACAAATTACTACAAACATCCATTGCACCGCCGGGGCTCGATCCCGAAACCCGTGGCACCGAGCGCCGGAGCGCTAGACACTCGGCCATGTAGGCCCAAAATATTTTGTAAAGCAAGTATATCCTTATCAAATACGAAAATTAATCACATATTGATTAATGCTAATTTCCCTTTATTAAATTTCAGCTTTCACCCCCCAGATTTAATTTTTAAGTAAATTACGACACAAATTGAATTCGACTCCATTAAAAATCCTACTCAAACGGCGACCCCATTTATTAGAGTGAGAGGCGACCTCGATTCGTCGTGCGCCTCAAAGGACTCCTGTGACAGCCCGGAGCCGGTTTCCCAGAAGAGCGCTCACGAAAACCGGAAAAGGATCGGACAAGATTTCCGGAAAAGTCCCTTTCGGCGGACAACTCCATCGCTTAATGGGTTCTGAGCTCCCTCCTGCCTTTGTCTTTCCTTTTCCTTTTTTTCTTTCTTTCTTCTTCTGCTTGGAAAACCGAAGCGGACCTCCTTTCTGGGAATTAAAATAAGGCATCAGCATGCGCGCCTTCTAATTCCATAAATGCTCTTTTAATTGAAAGGGATCCCCTTTCGGAAGGTAAACAGAGCTCGCATCACTCAAACGCTCACAGCATTCCTCGCATTAAATAGACGAGCAGGTTTCAATAGATTCGAAACTTATTTTAAATGGACAGTTTTTTTTTCGAGTTATTTTGTTGAAGATAATCTTGAGCGTATCGTTTTCGATGATATTCATCAGTAACATGAATACATGTAAATAGTTCTTCTTGAAAGCTACGTGTCTTTGCTCTTAAAATGAATAGTTTGAGCGAAACTATAGTAAAATAAAAAAAGTATAAATTATATCATTAAATAAGTCACGAAATATTTCTTTTCATGAATTGTTTATGAGGAATCTTTTTATTTTGCTGAAGATAGTGAGTATCGCATTTTTTTAAAGAAATCTTCCGTGCCTCCCTTTTGGAGGCACGGTAATTTCCCTTTTATGTTTTGGTGACGAGTAAACAAATTGTGTTTGAAACGAAAATGCGGACAGATCTTCCTATTTCATGGAAAATGTTTGGTGTTGTGTAAAAGGAATTTTTCAATTGTCCTACATTTTTCTTTCTTGTATATATTAGCCTTACAAATATGAGAACAAATAGCTCATAACTTGACGAAAATGTGACATCACTACAACGTAAATAATTATATGGCTTTCAAAAGAATTGGACAATCAATCAACTGTGTAAGAAATTAAGCAGCAAGATAACGGAATGGATAGTGACCAGTGTGATGCTATCATTCAATTCATATGATGCCATCATTCAACATACATACCATCAAACATATCGATTTTTCCACGACAAACCAAATTCTTTCATTGACCCTACTACCAGATATCGCATGAAGGTGATCAGGCCAACAAAAAATGTTTTAACATACCATGAAACATGGGAGTGGGAACCATATTGTAAGAAATCTTTTAGATATAAAATATTAGCGTTGGTGTAATTGCAACGTTTGGAGCCACTGATTCCTGCCCCAGAAGATGTGAAATCACTGGTTGACTTCCTCAAGAAAATATGAACCATAAATTACGCCATGAATCTATGCTAACAAGGATCGCAGATGGAATCCTTGGATCAGGGATGATATTCGGCCAAAAGTAAAAATTCCTCATTGTCCATCTATCTGGATAGAAACGAGCCTCATAATTCAATCCAGCCATGATACATCCCTATCCATCCATAACTGTGCCAATGCGAGCCCCTTTCGTTTGCCTGTTTGAAACAACTATTGAGATCTTGTAAGAGAAGAAATGCATAATACTTTTTGACCGCTGCTAAGTGGTAAGGTGATCTGTTGAGGAACTATTGGCCTCAATAAAGTTTGTCTTTGTTCAATAACAGCCGGCTTAACGTCTTTATGTACCTGCACGGTCACAGAATTGATTTCCAACTTGTCAGACTAATAATACATGGTGCCAGAAGTAAGAGGAAAATTTCAACTTTATTTGTAAAGGACTTTTCCGCAATAGAGTGAAAAAAAAGTACGGATTGACTTAAATTTTTTTTTATATATTACTTGTTATTGTTTAATTGTGTGCACAAATATGTTTTGTAAAGCAAGTACACCCTTATCAAAGATTAAAATTAATTAAATATTGATAAATATTAATTTCCCTTTATTAAATTTCAGCTTTCTCCCTCCAGATTTAATTTTTAAGTAAATTACAACACACATTGAATTGGACTCCATTAAAAATCCTTCTTAAATGACGACCCCATTTATTAGAGTGAGAGGCGACCTCGATTCGTCGTGCGCCTGAAAGGATTCCTGTGACAGCCCGGAGCCGGTTTCCTAGAAGAGCACTCACGAAAACTGGAAAAAGGATCGGACAAGATTTCCGGAAAAGTCCATTTCCGCGGACAACTCCATCGCTTATTGGGTTTTAAGCTCCCTCTCTCCTTTGCCCTTTTTCTTTTTCTTCTTCTTCTTCGAAAACTGAAGCGGACCTCCTTTCTGGGAATTAAAACAAGGCATCAGCATGCGCGCTTTCTAATTCCATAAATGCTCTTTTAATTGAAAGGGATCCCCTTTCGGAAGGTAAACAGAACTCGTATCTCGCAAACGCTGACAGCATTTCTCACATTAAATAGACGAGCAGATTTCAATAGATTCGTAACTTATTTTAAATGGAACAGTTTTTTTCCGAATTATTTTGTTGAAGACAATCTTGAGCGCATCGTTTTCGATTATATTCATCAATAACATGAATACATGAATATATATATCTTCAGTAAAGCTACCTGTCTTTCATCTTGAAATGAATAGTTTAAACGAAACTGTAGTAAAATAAAAAAAGTACAAATTGCATCAATAAATAAGTCACGAAATATTTCTTTTCGTGAGTTGTTTAGGAGGAATTTATTTATTCTGCTGCAGATAGTGAGTCGCGAATTTTTTTAAAAGAAATCTTCCATGCCTCCAATAGGGAGGGACTCATTTCACTCTCATGTTTTGCTGACGAGTAAATGAATTGGGTGTGAAACGAAAATGCTAGGAGATCTTCTTATTTTGTGGAAAATTTTTGGTGTGTTGTTAGAGGAATTTTTCAATTGTCATACATTTTTCTTTCCTGTGTATATTTGCTTGACAAATATAAGAACAAATAGCTCATAAATTGGCGAAAATTTGACATCAATATAGTGGATTTCAAAAGAAATGAACAATCAACCAACTGTGTAAGAAATATAACAATCAAGAAGCAAGACAATGCAATGGAAAGTGGCTAATGTGATGCCATCCTTCAACATGCATACCATGAAACATATCGATTCCTCCACAATGAACCTAATAATTTCTATGGCCCTACTACCAGATATCGCATGGACCAGGATCCGACTGAAGGTGGCCGGTAAAGCAAAAAATGTTTTGACATATCAAGAATCACGGCAGCGTGAACCATATTGCAAGAAAATTTCAGGTATAAAGTATTATTGTTGGTGTAATTACAACGTTTGAAGCCACTGATTGGAGTGAAGGTCCTGTCCCTGAATATGTGATAGTATCACTGGTAAGGATTTTCTCAAAGAAACACGAACCATAAATTTCATCATGAATTTACACTAATAAAGGTCGAAGAGGAATTCTGAACGGGCAAGTATTTAGCAAAATGCGAAAATTCCGCGTTGGCCATGGTTGGGTTGAATCATGAGGTTCGTTTCTATCCTATCTGGATAGATTGCATTGGAGGGCAGGATATTGTAGGAGATTGTGTTGCCTGAAGAAAAATTTTCTGAAGTTAGTCTTAAGCTATTGTTTTAGGTTAAATTTTCCTCTATTGTAATATTTAACATTTTCAGTTTTGGAAAATAAAATTTTCCTTTTATTGGCTACTTCTCATCAGAGGTGCATCATTTCAAGTAGATTCTCCTCTTTAAAATAAAAAATGACGAAATCTGATTTAAAAATCTCCCATCATTTCATCTTTTAATAATTCTGTCGAGTCTTTCTACGTTTCTCATTTGCTTATCATATGTAGTTCATCAAAAACCTCCTTTCAAGGCAATTTATTTTTAAAAATTTAAAAATTGCATTTTCATTTTGCAAATAGCTTAACATTTAAAACAATTTAAAACAGAAAATTCGATGTTAAAGATGAACGCAATCAAAAGAAATGCAGCTGTTTATCCTCTAAAGATTAAATACTGCAAAGTGAAAAGAATTCTTAAAATTACTTACTGGACTGCTTATACATTGTAAATTAACATTCTCGATTAAAAAAATAATAAGCTAATGAATTAAACATTCACGAAAACACTGTGAATTAAGCATTCAAGAAAAAGTTTATTTAAATCAAAGCTTATAAATTATTAAACGCATTGATTTTGAATCTAATTTACTTATTTTTTTTAAATTTATGCTGATTTATTGTTAATGAATAACAAGGAATTTGGAGACACCAATTGAATTTATATAGCATGCAATTTTTACATTTATTTCTGGTGAATTTTAATCAAGTGTTGACCAAAACAGATGTTTCCACAATTTTAACAAGCAAATAACATATCTTAAAAAGAGATAATGTATTTATTAAATTTATTACTATTTATTTCCAAAATATATAATTTTGCCAGACAATTTATTTATTTCTGCATCAAGGATGTCGAATTTTTTTACGATATTACAAACTTTAATTTTATGTGAATAAATGTTAATAAACAATTACATATTTGATACACAAAACAAAGTGGGCATAAATGAATCATGTAAATTTAAAATTTAAAGGAGGATTTTCAAATAACGATCACATATTCTCAAAGTTAAGTTTATTTTCTTAAGTTTTTATTTTCCAAATATGTAACAATTTCTACGATATTTGTTTGTTTTTATTTAATATTTTCGCTCTCTGTACCATCATAATTAAATAATTTGTTTAAGAAATTATTAAGATAAATTTAATTATCAATAATTAAGTTAACTGTTACCATTAAAAGCTCAATGTAATGCAATTCATATAAAAACTACAATAGGTAAGTAAGTAAGTAAGTTTTTAACTTACAGTTTTTGCTTTTACACTTACGTTTTATATATATATATAAAAACGTAATTAAAAACATTTAAAACATTTTTTAGCTGAAAGTATGTCTACGACCCACGATTGTGAAATTAATCTCAGGATGTTATAATCAATTTACATAGAGTTTCTAATTTATTTCAGATTTTATGGATTTTCTAGACAACATCTTTTCGCCTTCTGTGTTTGCATATTTTTAAAATTTTCGTGTTCTTTTTTAATCTGCCAATGCAGTTTTTGTCTTTCAACTTTTGAATTTTTGTATTATACACATACATATGTTTGTGCATACATGTACACACAGAGAGTGGGATAGAGAGATATTTTTGTGTATGAGATCTAAAATCAAGTTACCTTAACTATGTGTGCCTCATGGATGTCTTAAGTCTATGTGTCTATGTGACCCAAACACAAGTTAGAAACTACATTTTTTTTTTGCCATTTTCTAATTATTTTGGTTTCTTTTAGCCTTGGCTAACATTCCCCATATAAACTTCAAAACAATATTCATTTTTAAAGGATTAATTAATATTTTTAATCATTAATTATTCATTTTAATAAATGTCATCTCTGTATCTAAAAAAAATCGAAACATGTATAAAAAATGATTTGAGTTTCTTCAGATAATACTTGATCCTTTGAATAAGTGTTCTGCAAAAAGCCTACTAATAAAAATATTTGCTGTTTTTACAGTAGTATTAAACATGTTAATTTAAATAAATGTTTTCATTTCCAGTGTGTTAAGTTCTGCACAAACTGAGTTTACTTCAATAAAGCATTTTTAACATCAATCTGTAGAAAAATTTTTTGTACGAATTTCACAAGCATTTCATTCTTAAAAAAATAGTGTGACGTCGCCAATTGATGAAATAAAAAGAATTTCGATGTGAAGGAGGCTAATTCAATGAAAATAAAACTGATTTTAAATAACTCGTGTTAGCGCTTCTAGAATGATGGAAAAGCGTCTACAACTCGTGTTAGAATATGAAAAAAAAAAAAAAAAAAAAAAACTTTATATTTTAAGACTACACTGAAAATCTATGAATCTATGAAAGTCAAGGAAAATGATTCGATTTTGAGTCGTTTATTTATTCAACGCTTGGGCACCGTAACGTAGAACGAGAAGGTACAGAAATAAGTAAAATAACATCACACTTTTTTTTTTGTTACCTATTTTTCTCGCACAGAATTTCTCGGAGGCAGCAATCTTTCTTAATTTGATTCTATTTTCTCTCTCCTGAAAGAAGGAAAAATAAAGCCGTGCATATCGGAATATTGTAGGCGGAGAGAATATTTTGACAAAATTTATCGAAATCATTCATTCGAAGAACGGAAAGACACGAGTTATCTCGTAAACAAAGGGCAGAGAGGAAGATAAATTAGCGCCTACTGTTCGGGAAAAATGAAAAGAATTCTGCAGATAAAAGAACAGAACTTTTCTTTTGTTAGAAATATACCATCACTGTTCGCGTAAAGAAATGGCTAAACTGGAAATGGAAACTTTTACTCTTACTACAATCGCAAACTGTTTTGTTTAAAATAATACGTGGATAATATAATTATACAAAATAATCCCTTACAACGTGGCAATCCGTTATACTTGCATCTAGGCTAACTGCTTTACTACATTAAAGATTAATTAAAATACTGTGTTATATTGAATGAAAAACATACTTATTCAGGTAATATTAATTAAAATACTGCAAGTTAATATTAATACATAATCAAAAATATTATTGAATATTAAAGTTAAAAATATCATGTGAGGAAATAAAATGTTGAAGAATAAAAATACTATGCAAAGTGTTTATTGTACTAAATTCTTTTTGTAGCTGAAATAAATTTTCTCATTTTGATTTTTTTATTTGATTTTGGAATTGATTTGATTTTTTTCCTCTTTGATTAATTTTTGTGGATTTTTGATTTATTTATTTTTGATTTGATCGACTGATGATTTTGGTTTTTTTATTCTTGACTTTTTTTTCTTCGAACTGTAAGAAGCAGTAATTGCACATTCTTTCAAATATGTTCTCTTATTGTTTAATTGGAGATATAGTAGTTAATAATTTAAATTAAAGATAATGTTAAGTAATAATAGCATTAAAAGGCGTTATATTAACCTCAATGAATGTAAATTAACTTTTAAATTTAAGACAGGTAATTGAAATCAGAAGTTATTTTTGTTGTTTAAAGTTCATAATTCTTTCTTACTTATATATAATAATATTTCGTTTAATATTTTCCTAATGCAAGAAGTAAAAAAAAATATTTTCTATGTTGTACGGCATGGTACGATAAAGTTTTTAAAAATGAAATGCTTATAAAGAAAAAGTTGAAGTCAAGACAAATTTTTGATGTCATTAAGTTTTGCCTACCTGTTTATACGATTTCCTTTTAACTAAAATTTTTCTTCAAGATTTAAGATGATTACGTTCTCAAAGAAATTGTGACTGAACATTTTGACTCGTGGATTTCTTGCCTCGGGTTAACACAGTCAATGCGTACAGATATTGGGAGACCATGAATAAGCTGTGTTTTGGAGGCATGATAGTGTGTCTTCGGACGAATCATGCTTCTTCTTGCAGTACCACAATGAACGTATTAGGGTTTGGAGACACCGTGTAGAGAGATCGTTCAATTGTTGCGATGTGAATATTCATACTAGTGCTTCACCCAGTTTTATGGTGTGGCGAGTACCATAAAATTTCACTCCACTACTCCCGCACCTCCCTTGTACAGGTCACCCCTACTTGCCTATCAACTATACATCTATGTGGTTTTGAAATGTTGTTCTCCTTCCTTATCTTCAAGTCTTGCCTACAGCCACATTTCATGTGCGACCACACTTTCAACGCAATGTTCAAGCTTTCTTCTTAACCCACTATATTGCATTGTTACCCTGGCCTGATCGTTCTCCAAATGTAACGTCAATGAAACATAACATGTTAATGATTTGAGAACATGCCTCACCAGCGGGTACATCAGATGAAATTTCACTAAGTGTAAGACTAAATCTTTTCCGTGCTAAAAGTCTACATTAAGGACGAAGTAGTCTTCTATAAAGAGGATATATATTTCACAGACTTCAACTAATTTTTTAATAGAATACGTGTTTCAACGCTTTCACCGAAATACTGACGTTATACCCTCTCTGCATTGATCTTTTGACACTGCAGATGATACTCCTCTTTGACCTCCTGGTGATGTATGTTAGTGTAATACAAACGAAAAATGGGACTTGTTGATCTTACTACGAGTCATTAATCATCAACCATCATGAACCAAAAGTTGAGATGCTACTTTACAGATTCGTAAATGGTACGGGGTTGAAGCTATGCCACCAGTTTTAGATTAACATTCCTCAAGGGTGGCATCAAGGACGTTCGCACCTTCCTCCAATTCTCCTCGAGCCTAATGGAAGGGTATTATGGCCTGCAGTATTACAAACTAACGTAGATGTAGAAGTTTTGGAATCGAGTGAGAGTTTCGAACTGAGAAACTTCGGTTCACAAAACCAATATGTCAATTATAGTACTCCAAATGAGAAAAAATTATAATTACATAGTATGGCAATTGTGGCAAAATGGAACGAAATATGCCAAACTAGACAAAATACAATATACAATTAAATCACTTTATACAATTTATACGATAAAAGACTTTATATTATATACGATAAAATACTTTAGGAGAGATTTGTGATTTATACAATTAAATCCCGAATATTAAATAATAGCCAACTGGCTGGGGGCTTTTAGAAAACATGACATTTCAATATTTCGCCTCATGGAGTGGGTCTCATTAAAAAAAAATCTCCATGTTCAAAAGTTTTGCAAAAAAAAATCCATTTTCTTTTCATAAAGAATTAAAAAAAAAAATCCGCCAAGTAATATCTTCTTCAGAATTTTTGCTTGAGGTGGAGCCCGCTTAATAAAACATTGGGTGACGCCTCGTTGGCGACAGGAGTCAAAATAATTAAATCTAAAAACCGAAAAGGCACTGAGGTGGAAAATTGGTATTAAATTTCGATGCAGATATAAATAGTATGAGAGAAGAAGATAATTTTTTTTTAAAACTGCGGTAATGTCTTTCTTTCTTTCTTTAAATGCTCTCCTCTAAAAAAAATTCTCCAGGAATATTTCAAAAAAAAATTTCTGTCTGTGTTTTCAAACTCATTTGAAAGTCAAATAAAATAATTTTTGGACACTTTAAAACAAGATGATTTTGAAACATGTTGATGTATCCAGTTTCATATTCAGACTCATTTTAGTCCGACACCTAAGGGCAGAACCATTTAATGAGTTCGCAGTTCAACTGCCCTATTGAAGGTTTCGATGCTTTTGTATTCATTTTTATTTTTTAAAACACATCGTCAGGTTCATCCATAGATTAGCAAAATCCATCACTGCGGGAAAAGCAATATCTTCAGTGCGAAAACTTTCATTATGTACTAAATTGCTTTTAAAAGCCTCAGGTTATTCGATTAAAATGCCATTTAAATTGATATTTATAAGATCATTTTCGTGGGATAATTTTTGTGTTTTACAATTCTGAAGTGTAGGTTCATTTTATCTGTTATTCTTCAGTACTTTTAAAATAATGAGGAATTTTAAAATCTTGGTCGAAATGCCTCATGGATTTCGATTTCGGAATACAATAGGTTCGTGTTTTTCATATTATGGGATACAATTGACTCGGTGCCTTTCAAGAGAGATGTGTCAATTTGACTCACCAATAAAATACTTTTTTAATGAATGCTTGTTTCCAGTGTATCTACCATAAGTAGGTGAGCAGACAGTCTGCACATGGATCATTTCTATGAGAAGACTTTTTATTTCAAATTATAGTATTCTTTCACAAACACTTTTTTGATATGAAGTCATTTTTTTAAATTGTTTAGTGTGGAGCAGTCAGTTCGGGTGCGTTATGTTTTCATGTGAAGTTTTTGAAAAGTTAATCATTTCAAAACTATGCATAATTTGATAAATCGAAATTTATCGTCGTGTAGAAAAAGGTTGTGAGAGGAGAGTGGGTTCTTCATGCAATGGAGGATTGTTTGGTTTGCCACTCTACTGTCCTCTTGTGGACATTTTAGGCTGTGGAAATTTTAGGCATTTTAGGCATTTTAGGCCGGGACCTGCAGTTTAACTTGGATTACGAACCCCTCACAAACAGCTATGCCACCTCCAGGATTGTGGTACCAAAGGGTAGATACCAGAAGCTCCGTCTGGATAGCGGTGACGCTTATTGTCTAACGAGAACTGGTTCCAATCGAAATGCCTTCAACAGCAAGTTCTTTTTCTAATTGAATGAATTTCATTACGGAAAGAAATACATGTAAGTCATCCAAAATAATGCTTGATGCTTAAAGACTTTATTTGTGATGTGAACGATTAAAAAAATGTACACTATTCAAAATTCTAATCGTTCAGTTTTTTTTAAATTTATTTTATTCTTCTTTTGATAGCACGGGGAGTTCCTCAAATCACAGAGGAGAAAGAAAGGAAAATAAAGTATTTCTAACTAAAACTGAATCCTTATTTGCCTTTTATTTTATTTATTTATGGACTTTTTTTAAGTCCGTCTTACTTGTTAATCGCCGTTAAATTCGATTTACATTGATGGGCAAATCATCATTTTCTTTTAATTCTCAAAAAGTTTTGGTTAATTTGTGAGCGTGGTAAAAACGGAGCAGCAAAGTGTGTCTTGATTTGGTTAAAGTTCAAACCTAATTCTCCAGGGAAGGCTTTGATGGGCCATCAAAGGATTTTCTTTCCGTAATTGCATATTCTTCGTAATGCTGTTTAATTCTTCCAACAAGGATGAAGGCAAGGATTCTCCTTTTTTTTTTGTTTTTTTGCCTGAATTCTAATTGTTAAATGATTCCACAAACTCATCTTCACCTGGATGCCATTTTTTTTGTGTGGAAAGCAGACCCGATGAGCAAGTCAATAAGAATGGATCACGGATTAAAAATTTCTCAATGACGGTTTAATGAAAATGAGTTTCTTTGCCTTTTGTATGAAATGAAGCGAGTATGCATAATTAACTAATTCAATTATTTGCTTTTCATGGTGCATTATAAATAAAATTGGAGGCATCTTTATTTCGAATTTCTAACTCATTACCTTTTGGGGTTGATTTGCTCAAGTATATGATTGTTCTTTGAAATATTAGTCTCAATCTTGCTAGTTTTCTTGAAAAGTTAGTTTCAATGAATTTTTTTTTTGAGAGAGTTATACTCACTCAAAAAGATACACACACAGATATACATAATAATACAATTAACAGAGAATGTACCAAAAACAAGACTATTTTGCACTACATAAATCATAAATCAAATAGATAAATTATCCTGTAGATATTATCAGATCTACAAATTGTATAACAAAATCATCATGACGCATAGCGTATAATGACACACGACATGACAAAATCATAATGACACATGACGCAATACTCATGCTCTGAATATTATATCTGAGAGTATTAAACTAAGAGTTATATCAACACGATAGCTGATTATGCATGTATATAAAGTACCTAAACTTATCTATATGATGTATATGAATATTCTTGCCCTCCATCTATGGATTAGTCTAATTTTAACATGATTTATTTTGAATTGAAAATAATAAATACAAATAAAGGGAAATTTATGCCTGATTTAGGAAAAGTCCTGATGACACAGGGAAAATCTGAACACACATTTCAAATCAGTATCATCGTATCTTATAATAGGCAATGAATAACTTTTTTTTTTTTTTTTTTTTTTTTGAAAACGTAATTTGAAAAATTTACATATCAATTTTAAGTGTAATACTTTTTAAATCATTTTAAAGATTCTTTTTTTTCCTTTTTTTTAATACTCAAAAAAAATTATTTTTAAAATTCAACTGAACTATAATAATATTAAATTCGACACATGCCGCTCTACAGATATAGAAATTGATAATCAAATGAAAGTTTGAAATCTAATTTTAAAAAGCCCTCTGTATGTATTGAACTGTAGGGGATATTATTACTTTTATTTAATAAAGTAACACTATAAGAAAACTTAAATTTCTCTTTGAGTTTAATTAGTTTTGAAAGAATTTTGAATTTAAATAATAACAAAATTTCATATTTCCCTTTTTTTAAAATTAAATTAATTAATTGCCCAAATAATGTTTCTTAAAGATAAAATTGTTTCAATTTCACTTGATTATATTTTGTATCAAATAAAATCATTTATTATACTTAATTCAATTGAGTTTTATGTTTTGTGATAGCTAAAAAGGAATTAACTAATATAAAAGACATTAAAGGATGCTTTCAAATTTAAAAGCGCCCATAAAATAAAAGTTCAATGTGAAAGTGAAACAGCTGTCACACATTGTACAACAGCAGCTACTTTTCTGCATATAATGTACACCATATTATCCATTATCCGGCTGGACTGGAGAGGAAAAGTGCGCATCGTTAACCGTCCGCTGATTACGACTGTGTTTTATCATTTGTCAAGCGTTTGTCCAGGTGGAAACGAATCGCGTTTTTATAATCTCTCCTAAAGTTCTCCATTTTTTCCCAGTTTCTCGCTGATTTATGATTCGCTTTGGAGTTCCCGCACCTGTTACCCTGCACAAATGAGACAAAAGTCATTTAATAAAACTTCTGTTGTCTCTGCTTCGGTGGACATTGAGGAAGAATCGCATCTATTGCGGCATTGGGAAGGTTTGCGATTGAAGGGTGAAGTGTGTTTTGTTGGACCATTTGGAGATGGGTTTCATAAATTGATTGCCGAGATACAGCAATTGAGTTGCTTAACGAAGAAGAAAATAAAAACGGCATGGTGTTAATGTATTAATATTGTAAGCTTAAGGTTTTTATATTTGATTGTTACGCCTTAATAGGGTTTTAAAAAATGTGTGAAGCACAGAGAAAAATCTTGAAATTATGTATTAAAACTCATATTAAATATATATACATATATATATATATATATATTTACTATTCAGGTAAAGTAAATATTCATTACTTTCAATATTGACAATAGTGAGGGTAGTGTTACTCGCGTGAGTAGCATATCTTCAAGCTACACGTGCCCCTGGTTAGTGCTAAAGGAGTAACAGCGTTCGTTGGTGCAGCTCACTTTGGGTTGCTAACAGGGACATGGGGCAAGGTCAACAAAGTCTAACAGGGACATGGTCAATACAATTCAGTCATCAACGCAATTAAAATAAAAGTATTGACAGTAGTTTACCGTATCTTGTTATATGATAAACTCTTACCAAACGCCAGGTAACAACATTATTATATTGCATGTATGGTAAAACTACCACAATTTAACTGTTCACTGTCACTGCTTTCACTATCGGCGAGTGTTCAAGGTAATCTGAATCTTTCATCGTTCTGGATTCATTCCTTTTTCTTCTTCATTCCATATCTGGCAATTCTTTGTTTTTACAATATGCACTATCTGTTTGCCTTCATTTACAATCGATGGAAAACTTTTAAAATCAACCGTAAAATTTTTTTAATCAGTGCTCGCTTCCTGGCAGCACACAAGAGTCTCCAGTCTCTTCCAATTTCATAATCCTCTTCTTCAAACCATTCTTCGACATGTCCCTTTTCATAACCCTTTAAACGACGATATTCACGCAGTGCTGTTACGCTACTACTGTGTCCAAAAAAATAAGACCAATTTTCAAATTAAAATTTCCGGGGCTTATGGAATTTCAATTTTTTTTTATGTCGCTGGAACTGTCCTTGACATCTGTGTGAAATTTGACGTCAAAATACTCATGAGTGTTTGAGTTACGCTTCGCTTTGTGAGACGCTAAAACTGATTTGGTGCTTGCAAACCATCGATTTACAATAAGAGACTTTGCTGATGATGTTGGAATTTCAAAAGGATCGCTCAATTCCATTTTGTACCTTAAACTCGTGACATCTTGATTGATACCGAAAGCACTGAATAGCCCACACTGCATTGAATCTTTGCGACTTTTTCCCCAAAAATGAAACCCATATCTTTCCATAACCACTGTGTTCACAACGTGCAACTTCTGGTTTTTCCCTAAATTCAAAAGACTACTCCGGGGACACCGTTTTGAGTCGATTGAATCGGCCCAGCTTCGAACGCCATCCCTGCCGATGACTTTTTAGAATGCATTGAGGATTGGAAAAAAAAAGTTGGCATAAGTGCATTGTGTCTGGAGGGCTTTGAAGGTGATGAAATAAATTTGGAAGAATAAATAAAGAGTTTTTGAAAAAAAAATAATTGGTCTTACTTTTTGGGAACAGTAGTATAATAGATTGTTCGTATAATAGAATTCGATCTTTCTTCTATGAGGTTATGATTAACTATGACAAAGGCATGCAGAAGACACCATTGTCGGGCTCTGACTGCATGTCTCTTCTTTATGGGTTTGACTAATTTGCATATGACATTTTTGAAAAAGGCCATCTGGTGGTAAAAATCTCAACAATTTTTTTATTGAAGAAATCTTTTCCCCGTGGTCCATTTGACGTATATACCAAGTTTAATCAAACTTCGATTGGCAGAAAGGGTTCTAGAGGGGTCTGAATAGGGTCACTTTAATTATAACCCCTTCTGTATATGAGTTCACTGTGTTAATACGTCTCTGTATCTGATATAGGTAATTCATATTTGCGTTTGTTAAATATCATATTAAAAATTATTATTTGGATATTACGTACTAAAAGATTATTATGCTCTTTTGAATGCTTTTTCCAATTCCTACTATTAGCTAACACTCTCCCTATATATATCTTGTTCAAATTTTCAAACGTTCATAAAATACTTTTTATTCATCCGCTCGAGTTCAAATACATTTTTTTTAACTTGTAGTGGATGACACTGGATGTCAATACAGTTTTTTCAAATATTAATTCATTCATTAAATTAATTCATTAATTTTAGTTTTTTTTTACTTAAGTTACATGTATCTACCAATAGATGGCGCCAGATGTAAGAGGAAAATTTCAACTTTATTTCTGTAGGACTTTTCTGCAATGCAGTGAAAAACAAGTAATATAAAATTTATTCTTTTTAAAATCAATTCCTACTTTTTTTTTTCACTCTATTGCAGGAAGTCCTTCATAAATTATTTTCATTCATTTTTTTAAGTTTATCTGCGCCATCTATTGGTATATACATGCAACTTAAATCTAAAAAAACCCTAAAATTAATTAATTAAATTTAATTACTAAATGAATATTTGAAAAAACTGTATTAACATCCAGTGTCATCCACTACAAATTAAAAAAAATGTATTTGAACTTGAGTAGATGAATAAAAAGTATTTCATTAACGATTGAAAATTTGAACAAGATATATAAAGGGAGAGTGTGAACTAATAGAAGGAATTGATTTAAAAACCTTCTTTATATTACTTTTTTTCATTTAATTGCGTGCAAAATTATATTTTGTGAAACAAGTATATCCTTATCAAATACCAAAATTAATTATATATTTATTAATGTTAATTTCCCTTTATTAAATTTCAGCTTTCCCCCAGATTTAATTTTTATGTAAATTACAAGACAAATTGAATTCGACTCCATTAAAAATCCTTCTCAAACGGCGACCCCATTTATTAGAGTGAGAGGCGACCTCGATTCGTCGTGCGCCTCAAAGGACACCCGTGACAGCCCGGAGCCGCTTTCCCAGAAGAGCGCTCACGGAAACCGGAAAAAGGATCGGACAAGATTTCCGGAAAAGTCCCTTTCGGCGGACAACTCCATCGCTTAATGGGTTCTGAGCTCCCTCCCGCCTTTATCATTCCTTTTTCTTTTTTTCTTCTTCTTCGAAAACCGAAGCGGACCTCCTTTCTTTGAATTAAAATAAGGCATCAGCATGCGCGCCTTCTAATTCCATAAATGCTCTTTTAATTGAAAGGGACCCCCTTTCAGAAGGTAAACAGAACTGGAATCTCGCAAACGCTGACAGTATTCCTCACATTAGATAGACGAACAGATTTCAATAGATTCGTAACTTATTTTAAATGGAACACTTTTTTTTCCGAATTATTTTGTTGAAGGTTATCTTGAGCGTATCGCTTTCGATGATATGCATCACTAGTATGAATGCATGTAAATAGTTCTTCTTGAAAGCTACGTGTCTTTGCTCTTAAAATGAATAGTTTGAGCGAAACTATAGTAAAATAAAAAAAGTATAAATTATATCATTAAATAAGTCACGAAATATTTCTTTTCATGAGTTGTTTATGAGGAATTTATTTGTTCTGCTGCAGATATTGAGTTACGAATTTTTTTTAAAGAAACCTTCCGTGCCTCCAATATGGAGGGATGGTAATTTCGCTCTCATGTTTTGGTGACGAGTAATTGAGTATTGTGTTTGCAGGCAGATCTTCCTATTTCAAGGAAAACAATGCATAGATCTTCTTATTTCATGGAAAATAATGCATGGATCTTCCTATTTCATGGAAAATAATGCATGGATCTTCCTATTTCATGGAGTACTGTTAGAAGAATTTTTCAATAGTCTTACATTTTTCTTTACTGTTTATATTAGCGCTACAAATAGGAGAACAAATAGCTCATAATTTGACGAAAATATGATATCATTACAAAGTAACTAATTACATGGCTTTCAAAAGAAATGGACAATCAATCAACTGTGTAAGAAATATAACAATCAAGCAGCAAGACAATAGAATGGATAGCGGCCATTGTGATGCCATCATTCAATTGAAGTAATGCCATCATTCAATTGCTGTGATGCCATCATTCAATTGCAATCAAAATTTCAACTTTATTTGTAAAGGACTTTTCTGCAATATAGCGGGAAAAAAAGTAGGAATTGACTTTAAATTTTTTTTATATTACTTGTTTTTGTTTAATTGCGTGCAAAAATATATTTTGTAAAGTAAGTACACCCTTATCAAATACCAAGATTAATTAAATATTGATTAATGTTAATTTCCCATAATTAAATTTCAGCTTTCATCCCCCCAAAAATTATTTTTAAGCAAATTACAACACAAATTGAATTTGACTCCATTAAAAATCCTTCTCAAACGGCGACCCCATTTATTAGAGTGAGAGGCGACCTCGATTCGTCGTGCGCCTCAAAGGACTCCCCTGACAGCCCGGAGCCGCTTTCCCAGAAGAGCGCTCACGGAAACCGGAAAAAGGATCGGACAAGATTTCCGGAAAAGTCCCTTTCGGCGGACAACTCCATCGCTTAATGGGTTCTAAGCTCCCTCCCGCCTTTGTCATCTGCGATTTATTTTTAATTTTTATTTTCCTTTTTCTTCTTCGAAAACTGAAGCGGACCTCCTTTCTGGGAATTAAAATAAGGCATCGACATGCGCGGCTTCTAATTCCATAAATGCTCTTTTAATTGAAAGGGATCCCCTTTCATAAGCTAAACAGGACTCGCATCTCGCAAACGCTCACAGCATTCCTCACATTAAATAGACGAACAGATTTCAATAGATTCGTAACTTATTTTAAATGGAACAGTTTTTTTTTTCGAATTATTTTGTTGAAGATAATCTTAAGCGCATCGTTTTCGATGATATTCATCAGTAACTTCAATACATGAATATATAGCTTCATGAAAGCTACGTGCCTTTCATCTTGAAATGGATAGTTTAAGTGTAAACTGTAATAAAATAAAAAAAGTACAAATTGTATCAATAAATAAGTCACGAAATATTTCTTTTCGTGAGTTGTTTAGGAGGAATTTATTTATTCTGCTGCAGATAGTGTCTCGATTTTGTTTAAAAAGAAATATTCCATGCCCCCAATACGGAGACAGTAATTTCACTCTCATGTTTTGGTGAGGAGTAAATGAATTGTGTTTGATACGAAAATGCAGGCAGATCTTCCTATTTCATAGAAAATGTTTGGTGTACTGTTAGAGGAATTCTTTAACTGTCATACATTTTTCCTTCTTGTTTATATTAGTGTTACAAATATAAGAACAAATTGCTCATAAATTGACGAAAATGTGACATCACTACAACGAATGGCTTTCAAAAGAAATGGACATTCGATGAACTGTTTAATAAACATAAGAATCAAGCTGTAAACAACGGAATGGATAGTAGTCAATGTGATGCCAGCGAACATACTATCAAACATCGATTCCTCCAAAATTCTTCAATGACCCTCAACAAATTCTTTCAATTAGCCTACTACCAGATATCGCATGAACCAGGATCCGACTTAAGGTGGCCAGGCTGACAAAAATATTTTTATAAGTGATTGAAAAACTTGTGATATATATATATATATAATATAAAGGCAATTAAAATGTTGTTAATTATACGTTACATTATAGAGAGTTTATATAAAAGAGATTCAAAACGTAGTTAGTTGTCCTTTAACATGGACTTCGTATTTTTGTTTACCCTTTATTTTTTAAATGATTCTTCTTCTTCAAAGGCGCCTCTGGCGTTCGGTACCACAGGTATCGGGTTCAAATCCCGGCTTTGCCATGGGTGTTTGTAGTGGTTCGGAATCCACTTTAAGCTGTAGGTCCCGGTCCTAATAGGATCGTAGAGCGCTGCGGGGGCATTGTTACTCCGCGTCCGTGGCTTACCATCAAGTTACACGCGCCCCCTGGGTAATGCAAAGTGAGTAACATAGGTGCAGCAGTTATGGCGAAAGATCACGGTCTATTTGCCAGCTGCATTAGAAGAAAAAAAATCTTCAAAGGCGTGACGGTCCCATGATGGGCCAATGCCTTAGCCCAGATTCTGAAACATGAGATGTTATTTTCTTTTTACGGGGTGGGGTTGTCAGCCCTACGCCGAAAGCTTTACAGTCATATTTAGACAGGAGTCCTAATGGACGAGTGACTAGCGCTTTGGCACTCGATGCCACAGGTTTCGGATTCGAAGACGATGGCGCCATGGAGGTTTGTAGCGGTTCGGAATCCACTTTAAACCGTAGGTCCGGGCCTAATACGATCGTAGAGCGTTGTGGGGATAATGTGACATGCGTCCGTAATATGTCTTCAAGCTAGACGTGCCTCCTGGGTAGTGCTAATTAAGCACCGTTGGCAAAAAGGCAAAAAGGTGTGGTGTTTATGGCAAACGGGTAAACTGCATTACCAGCTGTATTAAAAAAAGTATTGGCAATAATTTACCGTATCCCGTTACATGAGAAACTCTTGCCAAACACCAGGTTACAACATTGTAATATATGTATGGTAAAACCCTCGCAATTCAACTTTTCACTATTGGCGAGTGTTGAAAGGTAACCTGAATCTTTCATCGTTCTGGATTCATTCAGCTTTCTTCTTCATTCCATATCTGGCAATCCTTTGTTTTTACAATATGCACTATTTCTTTGCCTTCATTTACAATCGATGGAAATCTTTTAAAATCAACCCTAAAATTTTTTAACCAGTGCTTTCTTCCTGGCAGCACACCCGAGTCTCCAGTCTCCTCGAATTTCATAACCATCTTCTTCAAACCATTCTTCGACTTGTGCCCTTTTCGTATCCTTTTAAACGACGATATTCACGAGTGCAGCTAAGCTATTGATGCCGTTCTGATAAAACACTTTTACCAGTAAAGCTCGATCTTTCTTCTATAAGAGCATGATTAACTATGACAGAGGCACGCTGAAAACACCATTGTCGGGCTCTGCCTGCATGTCTCTTTATAGGTTGGACTAATTTGCATATGACATTTTGGAAAAAGGCCATCTGGTGGTGAAGATCTGAACTATTTTTTATTGCAGAAATCTTTTCCCCATGGTTCATATACCCTATATACAAAGTTTCATCAAAATCCTATTGGTAGAACGGGTTCTAGAGGGGTCTGAATGGTGTCACTATATAACCAATGTTATTATAACCAACCTGTATATGAGTTCACTGTTTTAATAAGTCTCTATACCTGATATAGGAAATTCATTTTTGCAATTCGTAAATATTATATTACAAATTATTAGGATATTATTCATTATGTGTGCTTTTTCCAATTCCTAGTTCCAATCTCTCCCTATATATATCTTGTTCAAATTTACAATCGTTAATAAAATTGACATTATATAAATCGTTTATTCATCCATTCAAGTTCAAATACATCTTTTCTTAACTTGTAGTGGATGACACTGGATGTAAATACAGTATTTTCAACTATTAATTCATTCATTAAATTTAATTTTTTTGGATTTAAGTTGCACCTATCTAATAATAGATTGCGCCAGATGTAAGAGGAAAATTTCAACTTTATTTGTAAAGGTTTTTTCTGCAATATAATGAAAAAAAAGTTACTTTTTTTTCTGTTTAATTGAGTGCAAAAATATATTTTGTAAAGCAAGTACGCCCTTATCAAATACGAAAATTAATTAAATATTGATTAATGTTAATTTCACTTTGTTAAATTTCAGCTTTCTCCCTCAGTTTTAATTTTTAAATAAATTACAACACAAATTGAATTCGACTCCATTAAAAATCCTTCTCAAGTGGCGACCCCATTTATTAGAGTGAGAGGCGACCCCGATTCGTCGTGCGCCTCAAAGGACTCCTGTGACAGCCTGGAGCCGGTTTCCCAGAAGAGCGCTCACGAAAACCGGAAAAAGGATCGGACAAGATTTCCGGAAAAGTCCCTTTTGGCGGACAACTCCATCGCTTGATGGGTTCTAAGCTCCCTCCCGCCTTTGTCATCTGCGATTTCATTTTTCTTTTCTGTTTTTCCTTCTTCTTCTTTGAAAACTGAAGCGGAACCTCCTTTCTGGGAATTAAAAGGAGGCATTAGCATGCGCGCCTTCTAATTCCATAAATGCTCTTTTAATTGAAAGGGATCCCCTTTCAGAAGGTAAACTGAACTCGTATCTCGCAAACGCTCACAGCATTCCTCACATTAAATAGACGAACAGATTTCAATAGATTCGTAACTTATTTTAAATGGAACAGTTTTTTTTCGAATTATTCTGTTGAAGATAATCTTAAGCGCATCGCTTTCGATATATTCATCAATAACATGAACAGATGTAAATAGTTCTTCATGAAAGCTACGTGTCTTTCATCTTAAAATGAATAGTTTAAGCGAAACTGTAGAAAAATAAAAAGTATAAATTGTATCAATAAATAAGTCCCGAAATATTTCTTTTCGTGTGTTGTTTATGAGGAATGTAAACTCATGTTTGTGAAAATTGCAACACCATGAAGGAATCGTCATAATTGAATGAAATTTAATACACAGTTGAGTCGTAGTAGTAAATGATTAAATGGTCAAAGCAAACAAACAATAACAAGAGATCGGAATCAGTATTTTGTGTAGCCTCCACGCGCCGCAATATGTGCTGCTACACGACGTAGCATGGAGTCAAACAAATTTTGAATGTCTGCCTGAAGAAGAGCATTCCATATTGTTTGTATGCGCATCCAAAGAACGAAATCCCACACATGTTAAATCGGCGACATATCCGGGGAATACGCAGGCCAAGGAAGAAGCTGTACCTGCCGCGTTGCAAAGAAGGATTGAATAGTCCTAGCGATATGAGGGCGGGCATTGTCCTGCTGAAATACAGGGCCTGGCAAGCTTTGAAGGAAGGGAACAGCTTGGGGCTGTAGAACTTCATTGATGTACCGGTTGCTGTTCAAATTGCCCACAATTCTTAGCAATTGAGATCGTCCATGATGTGCTATGGCACCCCAGACCGTAACTCCGGGTGTTCGTCCACTGTGGCGGTCTATAATGCACTCCGGAAGGTGGCGTTCAACGGCATAGCGTCTGACACGAATGCGGCCCTCATGGTACCACAAATTAAAGCAGGATTCGTCAGAAAACACGACATGCTGCCGATCAGCACGCCAGTCTCTATGCTGAGTGGCCCATTGTAGCCGCAGGCGGCGATGATTTAGCGTGAGAGGGATCCTGTATAAAGGAGTCCTTGCGCGCAGTCCACGCTGCGGCAGACGTCTACGAATTGATGAAGCACACAATGAAACACCTGTAGCTATTGACCACTGTGCTGCCAATTGTCTAGAGGAAGCTGTACGGTTCGTCAGCGCCATGCGGACCAGGTGTCTATCATCGCGAGCTGACGTCACATTTCGGGGTCCACTCTCGGATTTCCGAGTTGTCCGACACTCGTCCATCCACTGCTTCCAAAGACGCGTCACTGTGCTGCTGTTGCGCTGCACACGAGCGGCTACTGCACGATAAGACAATCCAGCTTCACGAAGGCCGATGAATCTCTCCCGTTCAAACTCTGTAAGTTGTTCAAATCTCGCTCTCTTTCGTCGAAGAGGCATAAGTAACGATTGAGCTAACGTTTACCACTAGCAGATAACCATACACACCTCGCTACAGCCGTCTGCTTATTCGGATCCATCCGCCGGTCCGACTGCGGTGCTCAGCATACACATGCGCTACGGATATGAAATTCTAATCATTTGCATATCATGAGCTAATTTGCATTTCCTTGAAAATTTCAGCTCACTCGCGAAAGTCCTTCATGGTGTTGCAATTTTCACAAACGTGAGTATATATATTCTGCTGAAGATAGTGAGTCTCGAATTTGTTTTTTAAAGAAATCTTCCGTGCCTCCAATATGGAGGGATGGTAATTTCACTTTAGTGTTTTGGTGACGAGTAAATGAATTGTGTTTGAAACGAAAATGGTGTGAGATCTTCCTATTTCATGGAAAATGTTTGGATCTTCCTATTTCATGGAATGTGCTGTTAGAGGAATTTTTCGAGTGTTATACATTTTTCTTTCAATGTTTTTATTAGCGTTACAAATATAAGAACAAATAAGTCATAACTTGACAAAAATATGAAACCACTATAGCATAAGTAATTTTATGGCATTCAAAAGAAATGGACAATCAGACAATCAATCAACTGTGTAAGAAATATAACATTCAAGCAGTAAAACACACACACACATATATGTATATATATATTTATTTTTCAGGTAAAGTTATGATTCATCACTTTAAATATTGGCAATAGTTTACCCTATCTCGTTATATAATAAACTCTTGACAAAAGCCAGGTTGTAAAATAAATATATTCTGTAAAAGTGGGATAAATCTCACGGGCCGATGTTAATACGGGTTAAATGTTAATCTGGCGGGCCGCCAGATGGCCACCCTGCTTTAGCGTTTCAGTTTTGGACAAAAAAAAAGTTCTTTTCATTGGCTATTCCTTATCAGAGGTATATGATTTCAATTAGCTTCTCCTTTTTACATTGTTGAAAACTAATGAAATCTGATTTAAAAATCATCTCTCTCTTAAAAATCGCTGATATAAATAGATGAAATTTATAATTTGGTTAAAACTTTCTACATTTCTCATTTATTTATCAAACTATGTAATCCATCAAAAACATTCTTAATTTTAAAAAAAAAATTCAAAATTTCATTTGCATTTTGCAAATAGCTTAACATTTAAAACAATTTTAAGCAGAAAATTCAATATCAAAAATGAACACAAACGAAAAAATTGCATACGTTTATCATCTAAAGATTAAATACTACAAAATGAAAAGAATTCTTAAAATTACTTACTGGACTGCTTATACATTGTAAATTAACATTCTCGATTAAAAAAATAATAAGCTAATGAATTAAACATTCACGAAAACATTGTGAATTAAACATTCAAGAAAAAGTTTATTTAAATCAAAGCTTATAAATTATTAAACGCATTGATTTTGAATCTAATTTACTTATTTTTTTTTAAATTTATGCTGATTTATTGTTAATGAATAATAAGGAATTTGGTGAGGAATTTTTTCAAAAGATTTATTATTTTTAATTTTTGTCGAATTTGTCATGCTGAAAAAAATTTTTTTTAATTAAAAGAGATGGCTAATATGTTTCTTTTTTTTTTCATACACAAGATAAAAAATTAATTGATTCAGAGAAAAAGTATCTGTTTTGGTTATTGTTTTTTAGTTGGTACATAAAAAAATACGAAGGCAAAAAATATCTTGCTTTGTAATACAATGCTCAGTATCTGGCTTCAGTATCAAATCCTTCTACAACTTCAGAAATATGCCCTATTCATGGAAGTCAAACATTAATTAAAAATAGAATAAGTTAAATATCAAGGTCGTTTTCTTTTGTCAAGTGTTTGTTTCTTGCAATTTTTATTTAATAAATAAAAAGAGTAATTAGATTTGTTTGAGGACTTTTTTTTTTGCGCATAAAATAAAAATATTCATGAACTTATAGAAAAAACACTTTTTCACAGATTCTGAAATACCAATTGAATTTATATAGCATATAATTTTTACATTTATTTTTGGTGAATATAATCTAATGTTGACCAAAACGGATAATGTTTCAACAATTTTAACAAGCAAATATCCTATCATAAAAGGAGATAATGCATTTATTTATTTCCAAAAGATATAATTTTGACAGGCAATTTATTTATTTCTGCACCAAAGATATTAAATTTGTTTACGACATTACAAAGTTTGAAATATTCGAATGAATCCTAATAAAAATTTACATATTTGATACACATAACAAAGTGGACATAAATGTTTTATGTAATTTTTAAAATTAAAAGAGTATTTTTATATCACGATCACATATTCAGCACGTTTTTCTTTTCCAAATACGTAGCGATTTCTATGATATTTATTTGTTTTTATTTAACATTTTCACTCTCTGTACCATCATAATTAAAAAGTTCGTTTAAGAAATTCTTTTAATGTTAAAGGCAGGGAAATTTAATTAGCAATTGTTCATTTAAGAGTTACCATTAAAAGTTCAATCTAATGCAATTCATATAAAAACTACAGTAAGTACACTTACATTTTTTACAAAATATTTGAGTCACTTCTAATTTAAATTTCTTATATGTTTACTAGATTACTTGTTCGGATAGAGCAAAAACATTCAATGCTATGCTGCATAAATTTTGTGTAAATATATACACATAAAGTATCGCCCCATAGTTTGAAATTTCCATAAATTCTCCTCATTGTGCGAGTTCTCTTCCAAGAAATAGTAAATCATTTCGATTTCTGCAACGTAAATTCACTTTTCCAACTGCTAATTAATCGAAATCCCGCAGCGGTCCATAAGTCATCGCATTCAGTTTATACCAGAATAGGTTTAGAGCGGGTCTTAAATCTACCCAATCAAATGAATTTCTGATCGTAGTCAGCTAACCAAATATTCACTTAATAAATATATTATTGCAAATAGTTAAAAGGTTCTATTAAGTGGCTTGATTTTAACCTCATGAAACAAGCTTGTGTGACCAACTCGTTTGAGCAGTTTCTGTCTTTCAACTTCCCGTCAATGTTGTATATTGCTGGCTCTAAGCAAAAAGTTATTCTGTTTACGCCATGTTATCGGACTATGTCGTTGGGTGCGTCTTTGATCTGGATTTCTTCATCTAACAACAATGTTTATAATTTCTTGAGGTTGCGAATTGCTTAATAAAACTATTTTCAGGATGTTATAATCAATTATCTTAGAGCTTCTAGTGTATTTCAGGTTTTACGGATTTCCTAGACAACACATTTTCACATTCTGTGTTTGTATATTTTTAAAATTTTTGTGTTCTTTTTTGACCTGCCAATGCAATTTCTGTCTTTCAAATTTTGGATTTTTGTATTATATATATATACATATATATAATTACGATCACATATATATACGATATATATATATATATATATATATATATATATATATATATATGTACACACAGAGAAAGGGATAGAGAGATATTTTTGTGTATGAGGTCTAAAATCAAGTTACATTAACAATGTGTGGCTCATGGGTGTCTTAAGTCTATGTGACCTTGTTTAAAATATACAGAAGCTAAAAACTACATTATTATTTTTTGTCATTTTCTAAATATTTTGGTTTCTTTTAGCCTTGGCTAACATTCTCCATATAAATTTGAAAACAATTTTCATTTTTAAAGGATTAATTAATAATTTTTATAAATGTCATCTCTGTATCTAAAAAAATCGAAACATGTATAAAAAAGAATGACTTGAGTTTCTTCATATAATACTCGATCATTTGAATAACTGTTTTGAAAAATGTCTTCTAATAAAAATATTTTTTTTATAACAATATTAAATATGTTAATTTAAGTAAATGTTTTAATTGCCATTGTGTTAAGTTCTTCACAAACTGGAGCTACTTCAGTAAGACGTTTTTAACTTTAATCTGTAGAAAACTTTTTTATACGAATTTCACAAACATTTCATTTTTAAAAAAATAGTGTAACGTTGCCAATTGATGGAATAAAAAGAATTTCGATGTGAAGGAAGGCTAATTGAATAAAACTAAAACTGATTTTAAATAACTCGCTCGAGCGCTGCTAGAATGATGGAAAAGCTTCTGCAACGCGTGTTAGGATATGAAAAAAAAAAAAAGAAGAAAAACTTTATATTTTAAGACTACACTGAAAATCTATGAATCTATGAAAGTCAAGGAAAATGATTCGATTTTGAGTCGTTTATTTATTCAACGCTTGGGCACCGTAACGTAGAACGAGAAGGTACAGAAATAAGTAAAATAACATCACACTTTTTTTTTTGTTACCTATTTTTCTCGCACAGAATTTCTCGGAGGCAGCAATCTTTCTTAATTTGATTCTATTTTCTCTCTCCTGAAAGAAGGAAAAATAAAGCCGTGCATATCGGAATATTGTAGGCGGAGAGAATATTTTGACAAAATTTATCGAAATCATTCATTCGAAGAACGGAAAGACACGAGTCATCTCGTAAACAAAGGGCAGAGAGGAAGATAAATTAGCGCCTACTGTTCGGGGAAAATGAAAAGAATTCTGCAGATAAAAGAACAGAAGGTTGCTTTTGTTAGAAATATACCATCACTGTTCCTATAAAGAAATGGTTAAGCGAAACAAATTTTTATTCTTGCTACAATCGTGAACTGTATAATGCACAGTTTTTGTAAATAATACGTGGATAATAAAACTACATAAAATAATCCATGATAACGTGGCAATATGCTATACTCGCGTGGAAGGAAGGCTAATTGAATAGGCAATAACATATCATAGGCTAACTGCCTTACATTAAAGTTTAAAGATTAGTTAAAATACTGCGTTGTATTGAATGAAAAACATACTTATTCGGATAATACCATTTAAAATACTGCAAGTTAATACTGTAACACAATCAAAAATATTATTGAAAATATTATGAAAGTTAAAAATATCATGGGAGGAAATGAAATGTTGATAAATAAAAATACTATGTACAGTATTTATTGTACTAAATTCTTTTTGTAGCTGAAACGGACTTTCTCATTTCGTTTTTTTAATTTGATTTTGGAATTGATTTGATTTTTTTTTCTTCTTTGGGTGATTTTGATTGTTTTTTGATTGGTTTATGTTGGATTTAATTGATTGATGATTTTGATTATTGATTTTTTTCTTCGAGCTGTAAGAAACAGTAATTGCACAGTCTTTCAAATATGTACTTTTATTGTTTAATTGGAAATATAGTAGTTAATAATTTAAATTAAAGATAATGTTAATTAATAGCAGCATTAAAACACATTATATTAATACATCTCAATGAATGAAATTTAACTTTTAGATGTAAAACAGTTAATTGAAGATAGAAGTTATTTTTGTTGTTCTAAAGTTTATATCTTTTTCCTTACTTATATACATTTTAATACTTTCCGAGTGCAAGAAGTAAAAAAGATGCATTATATTGTACGGCATGGTATGATAAAGTTATTAAAAACGAAATGCTAATAAGAAAAAAGTTGAAGTCAAGATAAATTTTTGATGTCTTTTTTTTATGTTTTGCCTTCCTGTTTCTACAATATAGCAATTTGGTACTTCACAGAACTATAATTTAAATTTTAATAGAGTATTTATTTGTTTTATATTACTAATTGCATCTATGTAGTTAAAAAACATTTCTGTATATGTACTAAAAATACATTTTTTATATATCTGACCGCAGAAAAATACATATTTTAATACATATTTTAATACATAAAAATACATATTTTATATATCATCTATCTTTTTGGGAAAAAGAGACATGCTTATCCAGAATGATTTTGATTCGTTTTACAGTGGGGTTGTGCTGTAATTACTTATTATTACGAGTCATTTTTTTTAAGTAAGTGCCATTTTGAAATAAGTTCGCTGCAGCATTGCAATCGTCGTTCCGCACATGCGCACTAAGTATCTTTATCAATCGGCTAGCCACAGAAGTCATTTCGGAAGAATTCGATGGCGCAATCGTTTATTTAGGTACATTTAAAATACCTCACATAACTGAAAATGGGATGGATATTTGTAGTGGTTCGGAATCCACTTTACGCTGTAGGTCCAGGTCTCCTATGACCGTAGAGCGTCCCAGAGCCCAATCAGACTTCTTTTCACCCACACCATTCCCAAACTGTAAAGGGGTAACTCAGCTCTACCCACAGTGATTTGATGTGGTATATTAATAGTAGTAGTAGTATCTATGTGGCAATTGTAGTCAATCTGTCGATACACCTCATATTTGCCAATTGGAGTCTCTTTTGTTTTTGGGCTACTGTGAGCTGAGATGTGGATAGTATTTACGGTTACGTATCAAGGTGCACTCAAAAATATATGGGCCCATCCATACTTATATTAACATGTTCCAATAACTGGCCCTTGTTTTGGACACCATTAGTGAAAGCCATTTGCTTCATGAGTCATTCATCATTAATATTTTATGGCGTGTTACCACAATGAAAGCAAAATAGTATGTCTAAGGCTGAACACTGAGTTTTCTGCAGTCCTCTTCGAGCCAGAAAGGTGTTCATTTCTGTCGATTTATGAACATTATCGACAGAACATCGAATCGATTGAATAGAATCTATCTATCTATCCATCGAATCGAAACTATCCATCGAATCTATCGAACATCGATTTATGCGCATTATATAACTTAAGTGTTTGCCAGAATATACCTGACAAAATAACATCTTTCTGCCAACATACTATAAACAACTTGAATTAAAATGTGTTTGATTACATAAAGTAATTATTTGATATTTAATACAGAAATATTAATATTCTGTAATCAAAATTTAAAAGCAAAAAATTTAAAAATCTATTCATTAATATTTGTAGATGTTCTATTTTATGCGATTTAGGATTCATTAAATTTTTTTAATTTCACTATCTAAAATTGTAAGGGGTAGAAACTAATTCCATATCTTTAATATTTATGACAACCTTAAATAATTTAATTAAACGTTTTTCTGCTAGTTCTTTAAATAACAATCTCAAAATATTGGCCAAAAATAGATTTTGAAAGAAAATTAAATGTATGGAATGCTGATAATAAATAAAGTTGATTCATTGGTTTAAATTATGATTTTTTAAAAGCTTTTTATCAAAACAAAATTGCTGAATTCTCAGTTTCAAGTATAATTAACATAGGCGTTTTTTAATGTTCATAATCATTCATAAATATCAACTTTTCAAATAACTTTTTGATTAAACACAGACAGAGCAAAATTTTATATAAATAAACTTTTCTATTTGACGGCGTGAAACTTTGTTGCTCTAATAATATTTGAAACATTTCTTGCAGACTTAGAGGGGAATATTTAACGAGGTTTCTTTTTATGAAGAAGTTGAAATTACCTTTTTTACAAAATTCAGATGACTTGACATTTCATCAAAATTAATTAACTATGGATGGATTTTATTTTCCAGAATAATTTCCGTTTAAGAACATTCTAAATTGTAAAATTTATACATTTTTTTTCTGTTAATTTGTTTGGAAACTTATGTTTAGAAAATTTTTAAGAAATCATTAGAACAAAACACATTTTATTCTTTTTTTATTTCTTTTCTACTGCTTGTCATTTATTAATAAATAAACTTTCAAGATTCCTTTAAATTAATTTTTTTAACTAGCTTACAACAACAAGTTTAACAAGTTCAAATAACAAGTCTATTTATCAATGTTGGATAAACATTAGATTTTAAAATATTTCTGATGTGAAATTTAAATTTTCTTTTTCTAAATAGACGAAATACTGACAATTAATGAAGATTGTGTTTCTCTCTAATACTATAAAATGAACGAAAAATATTAAGAAATTTGAAATTAAAAAAAATCTTCTTAATCTTATTGCCCAAATCAGTTAATCGGTATCGCATTTTATTTATAGGAAAATAATGAGATCAGATGACTGCGTCATTTAACTTTTTAAAAGAACGGTGATTTTTTTATTTTGTATTCCTTGTAGAGTCATCTGCTAATGTAATTAATTTTTTTATCACAAATAAAGCAGCCGGCGTAAGCAGACTCAGTTAATTTCAATGAAGAGCAAATAAAGTCATTGGCACGACTTTGTAATGTAATATGAATATTTTTACTATATTCTACAAACAGAAGAAATGAAGCAATATTACTTAATAATTATTTTAAGAAATGTTTACAGTTAATTATGCATCTAATTTTTTTCTCGGCTTGAACTAGGTCGATAGAACCCTGAGTTTCTGAATTCAAGGAAATCACTTTGAAGACCGAATCATGTGATCTCTGGTCAATTCCAGAGATACGCATGGATAAGTTTCTAGGTTGGAAAGTCCTTTTATTAAGTTTCAGGCGTAAAGGAAAAGCGGGCAAATTCGTTTAGAGACTGCGCTTGGGTATGCTTGTTCGAAATTTGAGTGGCAAAAACTGTGTAAGTGTTACAGTCTCTTCTTAATGTATGCTTGTTTGGTAAAAATCTGCTGCTTTTCAGTATAATTGCATGACTTGGGTAAAAGTTACCAACATTTAAGTACACCACTACCATGACATCGAATGCCTTTTTTTACAGCCTGTGTCATAAAATATTTTATTCCGGTGGTTGGCATGGATAAGTCTCTAGATTCGAAAGTCTTTCGATTAAGCTCCATGCTTAAAGGAAGAGCGTGTAAATTCATTCAAAAACTATGCCTGTGTATACTTGTTCGAAATTTGAGTGGCAAAAACTAGTTAAGTGTTACAGTCTCTTCGTGATGCATGCATGTTTGGTACGTAATTGTTGTTCTTCAATATGATTTGGGGTAAAAGTGATCACCATCATGATGCCAAATCTTTTTTTCCTAAACTGCGTCATAAAAACAGATCTCCAGGAAAACAATCACTGAGAGATGCAATAGAGAGGTCCTCCTCAAATAATATCGAATGGGTTTAAGTTTACCCTTTCACAGGGGTGGCTTACATTGAATTGAATGATTACTGTTATAACAATATGCAACAACGTTTTTAAACGTAAATTTATATAAGTTTTTCTTCTAAAAAAATTTCCCATGCATTATTTATTATTCATCTCTTAATTTCATAGGAATTTCAGCTTTATAATGTTTTTCTTTCTAATTTCCAAATTTTGATGTTTCATATTATCTTCAGAGTAAGAGATCCTGATTTTCATACAATATATTTGAAGTATACATCACATTCACAGTAAACACAGTAGAAAATTCAACCAGGCTATAGAATGGTATGGAGTCTATAGTGTGGTATACTCCATAATCTACAGAGCATATAGAATAGTATTGAACCTATAGTCTACAGACTCCTATTTATTCTTCCACCTCCTCTACTCTATATAGAGTGGTAGAGAGTACCTAATCTGCGTAGTATTATTGACAGTATTATACAATATTGTCAATTATTCTAAGGTGGAGTACAGTCATACAGAGGCTTTACGGTATCTTCAGGAAAACAAAAGAATTAACAATTTTTATTATTAATTCAAAGTTATGCTTCATTAGGAAATTTACTAACCACATTTGGAAAAAAAAAGAAGTCGAGGAATGATCTGGTGTCTTTTCAGGCCTAAAAAATGGGGCGTTCAAAACCTAAACTCATAAACATGAGAAATTTTATCCTGAGTATATGTTTTCCTCTTTTTAAAGCTTATCTGCATGAAGATTCCCAAATTTCCAAGAGAGGCTGCTGCACTCATTTTCATTAGAACGTTAGTACTCTTCTGGTACCCTCCCTAAAATTGCTTAATTACTGTCGACTGTTGTCATAGCCGAGAATAACCCCCAATCGGATTAAGATTTGTTTCTGGGCAGTTACCACCTCGCCTTCGCCTGACTTGCTTCAAGGCCTTCTATCAGGAAGAAAATGTCTATTAAATGAATTCACTCCTTTCTATTGAAGTTGCTCATTGCATGTCGGCTTGCCGGAAATCCAAAGTCCAATATTTTTTTTTAATTCTGAAATCCAAATTCTGAGAAATGCGTTAAATTATTTTTGAAACCCACTTGAAAAACAAATTTAAAGCTTAAAAAGTACAAAGCAAAAGCAAGTTTAAAATATTTAAAAAAACTGGATAGTTATTGTCACAGCTATATTATAAAAAATAAGAAGAAAATTGGAAACATAATTTTTAAGTGCACCATAAACTTATGCTATAAGGCTCATTCTATTAAAAGTGTACATTTTAAGAGAGAAAATTTGCTATAATTAATTTATATTTTTTTAAGACAATTATTATTATAATTAGAGACTTACCACTTTTTGGAAGTTCAACTACATTTTGAAATTTTCTAAAGGCCTTTTCTAGTACTAAATGATATTTTCATCAGAAATGTCATTTTTCCAATAACATCATTCACGGAGGGGAGCTCTATGCTACTACAATAGTGGGCAAAACTTAAACAACTTTTCTGATTTTGCTATAATTCCTCAAAAGATCAACATGGAGACATGAAATCCATACTACAGAAGCAGACTACGGTATTTATAGGATGAAGAATGTATTGTAGCCAACAAAATGAATTGTACTCATACATTTTGGAACAAAGCAGAAAAAAGATTTTATTGACAGAAGGGCGTTAGTAAAAAATATTGTCTGGCAATGAAGAAGAGCTAGAAACCAAAATCCATTAGGAAAGGACTTTGGTTTCTTACATGACACCGTCTGTTCATATTCAATACCAAATTATCCAGCAGTTTTTTATATAAGAGTTGACGCTCTTCATGGAGCATCTATTTCAGTTGCCTGGTGTTTTCAAGAGAATAGGATCTTGCTGCTAGGCAGTTTCCCCGAAGCCTCCTACCCATGTTCGATGGGATTTAAAACAGGGGAGTGCTCTGACCAATCCATTCTGCAAATATCTTTGCTTTCTAGAAGTTCTTCAATAGCAGAGTTTCTCTATTGCCGTCCACAAGAATAACAAGCATTTTTATAACCTAAAAATAGAAGTATATTTTCATTCATAAATTCATAAAATATTGTAAATTTTTATTAAAATATAGCACGAAGAAACGCCTGTTAATTATACACCAACCCAATATATATGAAATCGAATAATTTATAATGAATAGTTTTCCGATTTATTTTTTAAAATAAATCTTTTATATTTTGTTAAATTGGTCATTAAAAAGTAATATTCACTTTCATTTAATAAAGACTAACTACTTTACGAAAATTTGCAAAGCTATGCGAATGATTTAAAACGTACTCGATTTTCCAACCGATAATTCCTGACGACATTTTTGTCTTTAACAGCATCTTATTATAATCCATTTAGTTCGAGCTACGGCTAAATTTAAAAGAATAAAATAAAGAAAAAAAAAAAAAAAGAAATTCTTCAAAAACACCTTCAGATTAATTCTCGTAAGACTGATTCTCCCAGAACCGAATCCCTGAGGCGATGAAAAGAAGAAGTCCTTTTTAGAATCAGTGTTTTAAAGCCACGACTTTCCAACTTAATCAGGAAATCAGCAAGGTTGTAAAAGAAGGGGGACAAAAAGAAAAAGAAACTCAATCGTGTGAACGCATGAATCATTGAGCGAAATAAATCACTCTTCCTCATTTGAAATAATTAAAAAAAAACTTTGCATATATCTTTTTGAAATCTGAAGACACATCAGTCCGGAATATCTGTAGAAATGAATTCTTGAGAGAAACATATCTATAAAAAAAAATCATGAGATGAGGAACAGAATTTAAGAATCGATATTTCCCCTTTTCAGAATTTTTCTTATTCTAAAAGGGGGGGGATTGCTTACCTCTCGTGAACATGATTTAATTTTCGTCTGTTCCACCGCCGGAAGAGAGGTGTCAGGGTGATAAGCGGAGATGCTTTAAGAAGAAATTCATTAGTTCCTCTTCTTTTCAGTTTTAACTTATTTCTTAAAAGTGATTCGTCGGTAAAAAAGATATCGCTGCTTTTCAATGGCATCAAGGACATTGAGATTTTATTTTCAAGGATAGGGGATATTTTCTCTCGCATCTTAAAATCTACGCTGACATCTAGAGGACACTGTGGTAAGAAAACATCAGTTGGAAGTTTGCTTTATTTTAAATTTTAAAAGGGAAAAAAATAATAATTTTGCAATATGAACATTTATGCCGGCTTCAATCATTTATGTCGGCTTTATCCTATAAATTTAAAAACTTTAGATGGAGTTTCTATTTACATTCCTTCATAGAAGTAAAATTATATACAAATTTATAATCCATAAAATTTTAAGAAAAAAAGTCCAACTTGTCTTTATAACTGAATGATGAATCAATATACGTCATCGAATGATTTTTAAAGACTATTTTTCGAATTTATTTTCTTAAATAAATCTTTCGCATTTTTTAAAATTGTTCATTGCAAAATAATATTCACTTTCATTTAATAAAGACTAACTGCTTTACGGAAATTGCAATGCTATGCGAATGATTTAAAACGTACTCGATTTTCCGACAGATAATTCCTGACGACATTTTTTATCTTTAACAGCATCTTATTATAATCCATTTAGTTCAAGCTACTTCTAAATTTAAAAGAATTCCTTCAAAAAACACCTTCAGATTAATTCTCGTTAGATTGATTCTTCCGAGAAACCAAATGCCGGAGGCGATGAAAAGAAAGTTCCATTCAGAATCAATGTTTTAAAGCCACAATGTGAACAAGATATATATAGGGACAGTGTGAGCTAATAGAAGGAATTGAAAAAAAAAAAGAAAAAGAAACTCAACCGTGTGAACGCATGAATCATTGGGTGAAATAAATCACTCCTTCCTCATTTGAAATAATTAAAATAAAAAAATAAAAAAACTTTGTATATATCTTTTTGAAATCTGAGGACACATCAGTCCGGAATATCTGTAGAAATGAATTCTTGAGAGAAACACATCTAAAAAAAAATCCTGAGGGGAGGAACGGAATTGAAGAATCGATATTTCCCCTTTTCAGAATTTTACAACCTACTGTTTAAAGTGGATTTCGAACCACTACAAACATCCATGGCACCATCAGGACTCGAGTCCGAGACCTGTAGAGCCAGAGAGCTAGCTACTCGGCCATCAGACCTCACTATTGCCAATACTGAAAGTAAGGACAATAGTGGGGCCTGATGGCCGAGAATGCCTGATGGCTTCAATAGTACCTGAAAAGTAACACAAAAAATTATAAATCTATTTGATATGCTCTTTAATATATAGTTTCAATGTTGTTTTTTTATGCTTCACACATTTTTAAACTCTATTAAGAGATAACGATTAAATATAAAAACATTAAGCTTACAACATTAATACATTAACGCCAAGCCTTTTTTTTTTCTTTTACTTTTTTGTTAAGAAACACAATTCAGTAATCAATGGACGAAATACATCTCTAAGTAATCCAACAAAACACACTTCACCCTTCAATCTCAGACCTTCGCAATGCCTCAATAGATTCGATTCTTCCCGAATGTCCACCCACGCAAAGACAGTAGAAGTTTCATTAAATGACTCTTTTGGCGCGAAAATGGTCTCATTTCAGCAGGGTAACAGGTGCGGGAACTCCAACGCGAATCATAAATCAGCGAGAAACGGAAAAAAGGGAACTTTAGGAAGAGATTATCAAAATGCAATTCATTTCCACCTGGATAAATGCCTGACAAATGATAAAACATAGTCGTAATCAGGGGATGGTTAACGATTCGCACTTTTCCTCTTCCGTCCACCCAGATAATGGATAGGAGTGCATTTTATGCAGAGCAGTAGCTGCTGTTGTACAATGTGTGACAGCTGTTTTAACTTTTACATTGAACTTTTATTGTGTGCGCGTTTTTAAATTGGAAAGCACGACACTTTAGTATCTTTCATATTATTTAATTCATTTTAACCATCGCAAAACATAAAATTCTATTGAATTAAGTATAATAAATGATTTTATTTGATACAAAATAGAATCAAGCGAAATTGAAAGAATTTTATGTTTCAGAAATATTGTTTGGGTAATAAATTAATTTAATTTTGAAAATGGGAAATTTGAAATTTTATTATTACTTAAATTCAAAACTAATAAACTAACAAGAGAAATTTAACTTTTCTTAAAGTGATATAAATATACAAGTAATAATGCCCATTATTATATACAAGTAATAATGCCCACTGCACTCAATGCCTACAGTGTTTTTTTTAAATAAGATACCAAATTTTCATTTGATTATAGTACATTTCCATATATGGGAAGTAGAATTTATATTGTACCTCAATAGAATTTAAAAAATAATTTTTTTTTGAATACTAAAAAAAGGAAAAAAAAATCTTTAAAATGATTTAAAAAATATCATCCATAGAATTGCTATGTATATATTCCAAATTACGTTTTGAAAAAAAGTTATTTATTGCCTATTCTAACACAAGATGATACTGATTTGAAAGTGTTTATGTTTTCCCTGTCTCATCAGGACTTTTCAAAAATTAAAGATAAATTTATCTTTATTTGTATTCATTATTATTTTCAAATCAAAATAAATTGTGTGAAAATGTGTACATGAAGGGCAAGAATATACATATACATTATATATATAATTTTAGGTTTATTATACATAAATATATATATATATACATTGTCAGCTAGCGAGTTAACATACCTTTGGGTATAATACTTTGAGTTATAATATTCAAAGGATGAGTAATCCTTGATTAAATTATGTGTCATTATACTTTTGTTACATAATTTGTGTATCTAATATTATCTACAGGATAATTCATCTGTAGAGAATAACTTTATAGCTTATGTATTGCAAAATAGTTATGTTCGTGTTTCATTCTCTGTTAATTCTCCTTTGATATATATATATATATATATATATATATATATGTGTGTGTGTGACTGTGTGTATGACTGTGTGTGTGTGTGAGTGTGTGTGAGTGTGTGTGAGTGAGTGAGTATACTCTCTCAAAAAACGTTCATTAAAACTAACTTTTCAAGCAATGGGTAATCGTATACTTGAGCAAATCAACCTGAAAGGTAATGAGCTAGATATTCGAAATAAAGATGCCTCCAATTTTGTTTATAATGCATCGTGAAAAAAAAATAATCGAATTAGTTAATTAGGCATATTCGCTTCATTTCATATAAAAGGAAAAGAACCTCATTTTCATTAAACCGTCATTGAGGAATTTTTAATCCGTGATCCATTTTTATTGACTTGCTCATCGGATTTGCTTTCCACATAAAAAAAAAATGGCATCCAGGTGAAGATGAGTTTGTGGAATCATTTAACAATTAGAATCCAAGCAAAAAACAAACAAAAAAAGAAGCAGCCTTGCTTTCATCCTTGTTGGAAGAAATAAACAGCATTACGAAGAATATGCAATTACCGAAAGAAACCTTTGATTGCCCATCAAAGCCTTCCCTGGAGAATTAGGTTTGAACTTTAACCAAATCAAGACACACTTTGCTGCTTCGTTTTTACCATGCACAAATTAACCGAAACTTTTTGAGAATTAAAAGAAAATGATGATTTGCCCATAAATGCAAATCGAATTTAACGGTGATTAACATGAACGACGAACTTAAAAAAAGTCTCTGAATGAATAAAATAAAAGATAAATAATTATTCAGTTTCAGTTAGAAAGACTTTATTTTCCTTTCTTTCTCCTCTGTGATTTGAGGAACTTCCTTTACAATCAAAAGAAGAACAAAATAAATTTAAAAAAAAAGAACTTAACGATTAGAATTTTGAATAGCATATTAATTTTTAAATCGTTCACATCTGAACTAAAGTCTTTAAGCATTAAGCAGTTTTTTCGATGTTATTTTGAATGACTTACATGTATTTCTTTCCATAATGAAATTCATTCAATTAGAAAAATAGAAAAAGAACTTGCTGTTGAGGGTATTCTGGGCACTTGAATTGGAACCAGGCTCGTTATACAATAAGCGTTGCAGCAATCCAGATGGACTTCTGGTATCACCACTGTTAACAATGAGCATTTTTCTAAGGCAGCTGGAATTACAGAGACAGTTCATCTTTACGCCATTAGCAAGGGTTGCACCGCTGTTGCTCATTTAGCACCACCAAGGGAAACTTGTAGGTTGAAGGTATGCTACGGACGCGAGTAACACTATCCCCACAACACTCTACGATCCGAGACCTACGGTTTAAAGTGGATTACGAACCACTACAAACATCCATGGAACCACCTGGACTCGAATCCGAAACCTCTGGTTCTGAGCCCCAGAGCACTAGCCACTGTGCACAAGGTTTCAGTATCCATTACATTACTCCCCTTTCTCTGCGCGATGTATATTTCAATTTTCCAAATTATGCGCAGCTGTGAAGTGATTAACATTTCAGACTTTACAGGCAAACATGCCGCTCTCATCCTGAACCGACCGTCCCACACGAAACCCTGTTATAAATGTTTTCATATCAAAAAAGTGTTTGAAATAAAACGGCATCTCGTAGAAATGATCCATCTGCAGAATCTACTGCTCACCTACTTATGGTAAATGCACTAGAAACGAGCATTGATGAAGGAAGTGAGTATTTTATTGCTGAGCCAAATAGACACATCTCCTGAGATGCATCTAGTCAATTGTATTCCATAATATGGAAAAAAACCCTATTGTATTCGAAATCCACGAGGCATTTCGACGAAGATTTCAAAATTCCTCATTATTTTAAAAGTACCGAAAAATAACAAAGTAAACCTACACTTCAGAATTGCAAAACATAAAAATTATCCCACGAATATGAGCTCATGAATAGCGTTTTAATCGAATAACCCGAGGCTTTTAAAAGCAATTTAGTACATAATAGATATTTTCACACTGAATATATTGCTTTGATGGATTTTGTTAATCTATGGATGAACCTGATGAGGCGTTTAAAAAATAAAAATTAACACAAAAGCATCGAAACCTTCAATGGTGCATTTGAACAGCGAGCTCATTAAATTGTTCTGCCCTTGGGTGTTGGACTAAAATGAGTCTGAATATGAAACTGGATACATCAACATGATTCGAAAACATCTTGTTTTAAAGTGTCCAAAAATGATTTTATTTGCCTTTTAAATAAGTTTGAAAACATAGTCAGAAGAAAAATTTTGAAATATTCCTGGGGAATTTTTTTTAAAGAAGAACATTTAAAGAAAGACATTATCGCAGAAAAAAAAATTCTTTTTCTTTCATACTATTTATATTTGCATCGAAATTTAATACCAATTTTCTGCCTCAGTGCCTTTTCGGTTTTTAGATTTAATTATTTTGACTCCTGTTGCCAACGAAGCGTCGTCCAGTGTTTTATTAAGCGCGATCCACCTCTAGCAGAAATTCTGAAGAAGATATTGCTTGGCGTTTTTTTTTAATTCTTTATGAAAAGAAAAAGGATTTTTTTTTTTTTGCAAAACATTTGAACATGGACATTTTTTTTTAATGAGTCCCATTCCATGTGGCGAACTATTGAAATGTCATGTTTTCTAAAAGCCCGCAGCCAAACATGTATTATTTAATATTCGTGATTTAATTGTATAAAGTCATAAATCTCTCCGAAAATCTTTTATCGTATAAATTGTATAAAGAGATTTAATTGTATATTGTATTTTGTCTTGTGTGGCATATTTCGTTCAATTTTTCCACAATTTTCACGTATTGTAATTTCATTTTTCCTCATTTGGAGTAATTGCCATTTTGGTTTTGTGAACCGAAGTTTCTCAATTCGAAAATCTCAACTGAATCCACAACTTCTGCATCTACATTAGTTTGTAAAACTGCAGGCTAGAATACCCTTCCATTGGGCTCGAGGCTTGACTTGGTTTATCACTCTACTATTATCTTATGCACACGAGGGCTAGACATACCGGGACCTAGAACTTAATATGGATTACGAACTAAAAACAGGCATCCATGCCACCTCCAGGATTCGAATCTGGAAGCCTGTGGTACCAAAGGCCAGAGCGCTACCCAATTGGACATCAGGCCGCACGCTTGAGAGATGTTAATTTTAAACTCTGTTGGCATAGCTTCAGCCCAATAGCACTTACGAATCTGTAAAGTGGCAGCTCAGCTTTAAGTTCATATTTGGTACAATAGTACTAGTAGTAATAGTTATCCCCAGTTTGAATCACATTTTTCTGTTTTTAATTGTTTTGGCCACCATTTATGCTTAGATGTGAATAAATCTATGGGTAAAATAAAACACAATTATTCTGTGATAATAGGAAGAGAATTAAGAATGCCTTTCTACCTTAAGGTTCATACTGAAAAATTTTTATTATTATTTTTTTTTATTCATAA
The DNA here is from genome assembly GCA_021605075.1 of Caerostris darwini. Taxonomy (NCBI): domain Eukaryota; kingdom Metazoa; phylum Arthropoda; class Arachnida; order Araneae; family Araneidae; genus Caerostris; species Caerostris darwini. The sequence continues at coordinate 59,176 of BPLQ01006799.1, forward strand.
AACGGCAAAAACTTTTTACTCATTATCCGCGCCACCATACATTCCAGTTATGCTCCAGATTTCTGCATTTTATGATGTGAAAGAAAATGATCTCTGTCTTTGAAAGTAAAATCCCAATGTATGTTGATGGCCTCTGAATATTAATCAGGAAATGATGTATGAAGGAACATATTTAGATTTGAATATACCTTTTTTATATTTATATATTAAAAACAATTATAATTAAGACCTACATGAAACATTATATTTCAAAAATATTTTTTTATTCAAAAATCTCGACAAATTTTCTATTTATTATCAGTTCCATTGTCACCAAATTTCTTCAATTTAAAATATGAAGAAAAATGACCTCTTTGGGTATAAAATCCCCATGCTCTTGATTATCGAAAACTGACTAGGAAATGAGCTATGAATGAGCACATTTAGAAACTGAATTTAATATTTTGAGCTTGATTATATAAAGACAACAAGGATTAAGGCCCTCATAAAGGTTTATATTGAAAAAAAAAATTTTTTTTCTAATTCATAAGGTAATACATATTTTCTACTGACTATCAGTATCATCATGTCCTCTGATCGTTCTCCAAATTTCTTTCTTTTAAAATGTGAAGAAAATCCCCCTGTCCTTGCAAATAAAACCCCAATATACTTGAAAACTTCTTAAAACGTTAAAATGTTCTGAAAACTGAAAAGGAAATGTTCTACGAAATAGCATAAATAGAAACTGGATGTAAGGTCTTTAAATTTATATAACGACAACGATTAAAGCCTACATGAATGTTCATATTACAAATTTTCTTTTCCTGACTTTCAAAATAATGCACACTTTCAACTGATTTTTCTTGCCATCATGTCCTCTAGATTTCAGCGTAGATTCTAAGATGCGAGAGAAAATATCCTTGCAAATAAAATCTCAATGTCCTTGATGCCATTGAAAAGCAGCGATATCTTTTTACCGACGAATCACTTTTAAGAAATAATTTCAAACTGAAAGAAGAGGAACGAATCAATTTCTTCTAAAAGCTCTGCTTATCATCCTGACGTAGTGGATGACACTTGTTGTTAAAGCAGTTTTTTCAAATATTCATTCATTCATTAAATCTAGTTCTGTTTAGATTTAAGTTTCATGTATCTAATAATAGATGGCGCCAGATGCAAGAGGAAAATTTCAACTTTATTTGTAAAGCACTTTTCTGTAATATAATGAAAAAAAATGTAAGAATTGACTTCAAATTTTTTTTTATATTACTTTTTTTTGTTTAACTGCGTTCAAAAATATCTTTTGTAAAGCAAGTATACCCTTATCAAATGCCAAAATTAATTACATATTGGTTAATGTTAATACATTTCTTTTGAACTTATAGTGGATGACACCTGATGTCAATACAGTTTTTTCAAATACTTATTCATTCATTAAATTGAATAAATTAATTTCAGTTTTTAAAATTTTTTTTAGATTTGCAAAGGATTTTTCAGCAATAGAGTGAAAATAAAGTAGGAATTGACTTTAAATTTTTTTTTTTCATATTACTTCTTTTTGTTTAATTGTGTGGAAAAATATATTTTGTAAAGCAAGTATATAACCTTATAAGTAACATAAAAAAAAAAATTTTAAGTCAGTTCCTACTTTTTTTTTCACTGTATTGCAAAAAGTCCTTTATAAATAATTTTCATTCATTTTTTTTAAAGTTTATCTAGGGCTTTCTATTGGTAGATATAGGCAACTTAAATCTAAAGAAAAACTAATCTTAATTAAATAAATTTAATTACTGATTTAATATTTGAAAATACTGTTTTTACATCCGGTGTCATCCACTACAAGTTAAAAAAAATGTATTTGAACTTGAGTGGATGAATAAAAAGTATTTCATGAACGATTGAATATTTGAACAAGATATATATATAGGGAGAGTGTGAGCTAATAGAAGGAATTGAATAAAATACCAAAATTAATTATATATTGATTAATGTTAATTTCCCTTTATTTAATTTCAGCTTTCACCCTCCAAAATTTCATTTTTAAGTAAATTACAACACAAATTGAATTCGACTTCATTAAAAATCCTTCTCAAATGGCGACCCCATTTATTAAAGTGACCTCGATTCGTCGCGCGCCTCAAAGGACTCCTGTGACAGCCCGGAGCCGCTTTCCCAGAAGAGCGCTCACGGAAACCGGAAAAGGATCGGACAAGATTTCCGGAAAAGCCGCTTTCGGCGGACAACTCCTTCGCTTAATGGGTTCTAAGCTCCTTCCCGCCTTTGTCATTCATTTTTCTTTTTCTTTTTTTTTTTCTTCTTCTTCGAAAACTGAAGCGGACCTCCTTTCTGGGAATTAAAATAAGGCATCGGCATGCGCGCCTTCTAATTCCATAAATGCTCTTTTAATTGAAAGGGATCCCCTTTCAGAAGCTAAACAGGACTCGCATCTCGCAAACGCTGACAGCATTTCTCACATTAAATAGACGAACAGATTTCTATAGATGCGTAACTTATTTTAAATGGACAGTTTTATTATCGAATTATTTTGTTGAAGATAATCTTGAGCGTATCGCTTTCGATTATATTCATCAATAACATGAATACATGTAAATAGTTCTTCATGAAAGCTACGTGTCTTTCATCTTAAAATTAATAGTTTGAGCGAAACTGTAGTAAAATAAAAAGTATAAATTGCATCAATAAATAAGTCACGAAATATTTCTTTTCATGGGTTGTTTACGTGGAATTTATTTATTCTGCTGCAGAGGATGAGTCTCGAATTTTTTTTTTAAAGAAATCTTTCATGCCTCCAATAGGGAGGGAGTCTTTTCACTCTCATGTTTTGGTAACGAGTCAATAAATTGTGTTTGAAACGAAAATGTAGGCAGATCTTCTTATTTCATGGAGAATGTTTGGTGTGCTGTTAGTGAAATTTTTCAACTGTCGTACAGTTTTCTTTCCTATATTAGCGTTACAAATATGACTTGACAAAAATAGGACATGACTGCAACATAAGTAATTATATGGCTTTCAAAAGAAACGGACAATCAATCAATTGTGTAAGAAATATAACAATCAAGCAGCAAGACAATGGAATTTATAACGGCCATTTAATGTCATCCTTCAATTGATGTGATGCCATCATGCAATTGCTGTGATCCCATCATTTAATTGATGTAATGCCATCATTCAACATACATACCGTCAAACCTATCGATTCCCTCACAACGAACCAAATTCTTTCAATGACCCTACTACCAGATATCGCATGGACCAGGATTCGACAAAAGTTGGCCAGGCAAGCAAAAAAATGTTTTGTAGAAGCAAAACATGTTTTGACATATCATTAAACATGGCTGCGTGAATCATATTACAAGAAACTTTTAGATATAAAGTATTATCATTGGTGTAATTGTAACGTTTCTAGCAACTGATTGTACTGAAGGTCCTGTCCCAGAAGATGTGATAGTATCACTGGTAATGGGTTCCTCTAGGAAATATTAGCCACAAATTACACCATGAATTTATACTAATAAAGGTCGCAGAGGAATTCTTTAGCGCGAAAGGGGATTATATTCGGCCGAATGCAAAAATTCCGCGTTGACCATCCCATTTGGATAGAAACTCACAATTCAATCATAATTGAGCTTCATATCGAGCCTCATATTTAAATCCAGCCATGATACATCTTTATCCATCTATACATCCCTATCCATCCATAACTGTGCCAATATGAGCCCTTTCTTTTGCCTGTTTGAAAAAAACCTATTGGGATCTTGTGAGAGAATAAATGCATGGTACTTCTTGACCGTGGTAAATTGATCTGTTGAGGAACTATTGGATCCAATAAAGTTTGTCTTTGTTTAGTAGCAGCCGACTTAACGTATTCACGTACCTGCACCGTTACAGGATTGATTTCAAACTTGCCAGTCTTTTCAAACCCCGATATCAAATTCCGAACATCTTGTGTGAACTTCTTTTAAAAGCAAGGTACGTTCAACTATCAGAACAGCCATCGTAAAAGCCAACCACAAAAACACATATAAACTTTTCTGATCGATTAAAAAATTTATATATTTTAATGCAGAAATTTTTGAATTTTATTCTATATTTTAACCATCTTTTATCCACCTTTTATAAGAAGAATAGATTTTTTTTTTCATTTCAAATTCTCTTGTTTTAGAATTTTTTGAATCCAAAGTAAATCGTTAATATTCATGAACATCCATTTTTTTTCTATTTTACTTTGTATCATAATTTTGCTCGTAAACAAAGAAGGAAAAGAAAGAATTTTGATTCAATATCTCGTTTTCACTGTGTGAGTGTCTTATTTTTTTTCATTTCAGCTTTAATTTAATGCTTTGATAAATGTTGGATTTACATTTTTTTCCATGTTGTTGATAATGATGTTATTGTCTTTATTTAGTAGTGTTGATAACATCGGCAATGGTTTCTTACTTCTGGATACTATTCACATTTTCAGTCGTAAGGTTCAACACTCAAGTCTACAACATTTTGCATATACTCGGTTTGTTCAGCATAATAAAAAAAAAACTCATTCTTTTAATTATTTATCCTAAAACAATGTTTCATTCAAACATCAAGTATAGGAATCGGCTCTTCTGTAGTTTATTTGCAGAACTGTTGGGTGAAAAAAAAACCAGTCTCCTATACAACGAGGTGGTGGAGTTATTGAATTCCATATCCATCTGCGCCTCAGAATATACTACTTCTGAGTAGAAGAAACACTTTTAGCAATAGACAATAAGCATTTCGATTTAACCCAATAGAAAAAAAGCTAGAATATGTCTGAAGATTTGATAGTGAACAACATAAAAAAAAAATACTTTCAAGAATGCGGGTTTTGTATTGTTGAAACGATCCAGCAACTCCAATAGTCTAATTTAAATAGCTAATGTCTTATGAAATATTTAAAGAATCTCAAATAATTCAACAAATTAAAAAATATGTTGTCGAAAATGCAGCAAATTTTGATGAAAAGTCATGGAATATGTTTGTAATATGGCTATGTATAAAGATCTGAAGATTAACAGCTCATAAGTTCCAGAAGCAGAAAAATTTTGATTATCCAAGAGTTAGAACAAAACGTGCAGTTTTGTAAGGGTATTTTTAAAGTTTTGATTCCTAAAAATATTTATAATCTAATTCATTTCATTTTCAGGGTTTTATGCAGAGATTTAGGTATCTTTATTAGTTTGATTTCAAAATTTAACAACTAATTGAATTTATCTTCTGCTTACAGGTTTTACTAAATCTTTAAATATATCTTTAAAGCTGCAAACAATTCTTCTTCCGTGTGCCACATGGCATTACTTGTTTTGAAATAATGCAATGTGGCATTAATTTTTTGAAATTTTGTGGCACGATGCTTTATAACCCAAATTTCTTGATTGCAATTTAATAGTTATTTTTAGATGACAGTTTTAAATTCTATGTTTTTCTCGAAACTTGTCAACAGTAGATCAATTCACAAAATATAATGGCATCAGGGGATCATTTCAAAATATAATGGTATCAATGCATCAGTGAATCAGTTCACAAAATATAATGGTATCTGTCGCCTCATTGATAAATATTGATTCATTTAATTTTTGAAATCTATTCCATGATATTTCGAGTTACACAAAAAATAATTCAACTCTTTCAAACCTTCCTTAATATTTCATTTAACTTTTTTAAATTCATTTTACTATTCAATAGATTTTGTAGAATAAAATCATGTTGTAAGATATGAATTTTATGAATACATAATAATTGCTTTGGGTTTTTTGTTAATATCCTTAAACATTTGAAATTTAAGAATCAAAAGTTTAATCTAAGAATTTGCTCCACAGAGATAAACATTCACGAAAATAAACTGTATATATAAAACTATAACTTTCTACTTATTTAGTAAATATCTAAAATATTACATTATTAATATTCTTTGTGATTTTTGTACACCAATTATAAATATGCAAAACTTGTTTTTAAATTTAATTACAACACCAATTTTTTATTTCAAATTGTTCAACAAATGTTTTTTAGCTTTGTAAACAACATGTAAATTAAGAAGAATGCAACATTTATGTTTCTAGCACAAATTATATTCAAGAAAAATGTACCTGAATTCTTCATTGGGTGTACTTTCATTTTATGAAAGTGCAGTCAAAAATATAAAGTAAATAACTTAAACGAAAATAAATTTTTAAATTTCCAGTATCATATTTATATTAATTTAGGCTTTCTACCTTCTCAGATATTATCTTTTTATATTGTTTGAGCTGTTTTGATTCTTTTTAAAGCTAATTTGAACCTTCTTTCATTTTCTGTGCACATAGATTAACAGTTTCAGAAAATACAAGATACAATTTTAACTTCCTTTAAAACATCGTCCTTCTGTGTAAAACATTTTAAAAAGAATTACGAGAAACATGTTTTATATATTTAATATTTTATAGGTCTTGAAACTTCCTTACAAACTATGCCTTTTAATTAAAATAGAAGAAAGAAATCCTTTCATATTTCTGGTGTCAACTGACACAGTAGGAATTTTATTGCAGCAGTTGTTATTCTGAGTTTTTACTTTGAAAAAACAAACAAAAAATTATACTATTAATTTTAATATATTTCCGAAATTATCTGTTATTTATAAATATTCACAACTTGAAGTCTATTCTTCAAGAACGTGCGGTACAGATCATAAAGAAATTTCTTATATTTACTATATATTGGTTGTCTGTAAATTTTTTGCAACCAAATGATTAAGACAAACAAATAATAGTTAAGAAACTTTAAAGCAAATTAAGGAAATATATATTACTTAATGGTAAATAAAAAAGGCAAATTGCTCATTAAAGATTAGTCTTGATTAGACATTGAGATGTATGCTCGCCAAACAGTTGTCTTATAAGTGATTGAAAAACTTGTCCATTTTTTATCAAAGAATTCTAAATAATATATATATATATATATAGACAATTAAAATTGAGGTTAATTATACATCATATTATACAGAATTTATATTAAAAATTAATACATAAAACTTAGTTTGAAAATTTTAAAAAAATTAAACAGTCCGCGGTCTTTTAAAATAACTTGATACTTTTGTTTGCCTTTTATTTTAAAAAGATTCTTCTTCAATAGCGCGATAGCCCCATGGTGGACCATTAATTAAAAAAATCTTCCATGATTTCATCTTTTAATAATTCGGTTTTGACTTTCTACGTTTATCATCTGCTCATCATATGTAGTTCATCACAAACTACCTTTCAAGACAATTTATTTTTAAAAATTTAAAAATTTAATTTTTAATAAATAACTTAACATTTAAAACAATTCTAAGAAGAAAATTCAATGTTAACGATGAACTTAAACGAAAAAATTGCAACAGTTTATCATTTTAAGATTAAATACAAAATGAAAAGAATTCTTAAAATTACTTACTGCTTACAAATTTATTTTCTTATTCATTGTAAATTAACATTCTCGATTAAAAAGTAAGATAATGAATAAAACATTCATGAAAACATCGTAAATTAAACATTCAAGAAGAAGTTTATTTAAATCAAAGCTTATAAATTATTAAACGTATTGATTTTGAATCTAATTTACTGATTATTATTATTTTTTTTTTTTTGAAATTTATGCTGATTTATTGTTAATGAATAATAAGGAATTTGCAGATGAATTTTTTCAAAAGCTTTGTTATTTTTTATTTTTCTCAAACTTGTCATGCAGAAAACAATTTTTTTTTAAATTAAAAGAGACGGTTAATGTGTTTCTTTTTTTGTACACATAAAAAATTTATTGATTCAGAGAAAAATGATCTGTTTTTGCTATTGTTTTTAATTTATATGTAAAAAAACACGAACGCAAAAAATATCTTGCTTTACAATACAACACTCTTTATCTGGCTTTAATATGAAATCCTTCTACAACTTCAGAAATATGCCCTATTCATGGAACTCAAACATTAAATAAAAATATAATAAGTTAAATATCAAAGTTCTTTTTCTTTTTTCGATTATTTGAAATTTTTATTTAATAAAAAAAGAATAATTAGATTTGTTTGAGTATTTTTTTTGTGGAGCATAAAATAAAAATATTCACGAACTTTCAGGAAAAAAAACTTTTTTGTAGATTCTGAAATACCAATTGAATTTATATAGCATACAATTTTTACATTTATTTGTAGTGTTTCATATTTTTGGTGTTTTTTGTACTGATGTTGACCAAAACAGATGATGTTTCAGCATTTTTAACAAGTAAATATCCTATCATAAAAAGAGATAGTGTATTTATTAAATTTATTATCATTTATTTTCAAAAAAATACAATTTTGAAAGACAATATATTTATTTCTGCACCAATGATATTAAATTTTTTCATATTACAAACTTAAATTATTTGAATAAATCCTACTAAAAAATTAAATATTTGATACATATAACAAACTGGTCATAAATGTTTTATTCAAGAGGATTACGATCACATATTCTTCAAGTTTTTATTTTCCGAATATGTAACAATTTCTACGATATTTGTGTGTTTTTATTTAACATTCTCCCTCTCTACCAGGATAATTAAATCAGAATTAAATAATTTGCTTAAGAAATTCTTTTAATGTTAAAGTCAGATAGATTTAATTATAAACGATAAAGTTAAGTGTAACTATTAAATGCTTAATCTAATGCAATTCATATAAAAAATATAATAATCACACTTTCATTTTTTACTTACAGTTTTTGCTTTTACACTTACAATTATATACATATAAGAATATAGACCTCACTTAAAATATTTTTGTCTACTGCCTACGATTGTGAAAATAAAAGCCAGGCATCGATATCAGGTTCACCAGGTATATTTATGTATATACATACATATAAAGTATCCCCACATAATTTGAAACTTCCCGTAAATTCTCCACATTGTGGGAGTTTTATTCCAAGAAATAGTAAATCACTTCGATTTTTATACTTACACTCGAATTCTCTTTCCCAAGCTCCTAATTAATCGAAATGACGCATAGCAGTGGCAGTTAATACATGAATAGGTCGTAATTCTACCCAATCAGATGAATTTCGGATCGTAGTCAGTTAACCAATCATTCGCTTAACAAACATATTATTACAAACAATTACAAAGCTCTATTACGTGACTCGATTTTTGAATTTTTAACAAACTTGTTTCTCTTCAATCTTGTATCTTGCTGGCTCTAAGCAAAAGGCTATTCTGTGTACTCCATGTTATCGGACTATGTCGTTGGGTGTGTCGTTGATCTGGATTCAGTTATCTAACAACAAAGTTTATAATTTCTTGAGTGTGCACATTGCTTAATAAAGATATTCTCAGGATGTTATAATAAATTTCCTTAGAGTTTCTAATGCATTTCATGTTTTACGGATTTCCTAGACAACATCTTTTCACATTCTGTGTTTGTATATTTTTAAAAAGTTTGTGTTTTCCTTTAATTTGCCAATGCAGTTTTTGTCTTACAACATTTGAACTTTTGTATTATATGTATACAGAGCTGTGTGAGTTACGAAGTCTCAAATTAAGTTACATTTACTATATGCGACTCGTGGGTATCTTAAGTCTATGTGACCTTTTTTAAAATATATAGAAGCTAGAAACTACATTTTTTATTTCCTTTTCTAATTATTTTTGTTTCTTTTAGCCTCCTCTAACGCCTATGGCGCCAACGTTTATTTAGGTACGTTTAAAATGCCTCAAATGACTGAAAATGGGATGGATGTTTGTAGTGGTTCGGAATCCACTTTAAGCTGTAGGTCCAGGTCACCTATGACCGTAGAGCGTCCCAGAGCCCAATTAGACTTCTTCTCATCCACACCATTCCCAAACTGTAAAGGGGCAACTCAGGTCTACCCATAGTGATTTGATGTGGTATAGTAATAATAGTAGTAGTATCTATATGGCAATTGTAGTCAATCTGTCGATACACCTCGGGTTTGCCAATTGGAGTCTCTTTTGTTTTGGGGCTACTGTGAGCTGAGATGTAGATAGGGCATATAGTTCCGTTTCAGGGTGTACTCAAAACATATGGATCTGGTCATATATTAACTTCCAATAGCTCGTCCCTGTTTTGGACACCATTAGTGCAAGTCATGAGCTATATTTGTTATCTGCAATACTTTATGGCATGTTACCACAATGAACGCAAAATAGTTTGCCTAGGGGTGAACACTGAGATTTCGGCTTCCTCTTTGAGCCAAAAAAGAGTCCTTCTTGTCTATTTATCGATTTATCGAGTCATGAGCATGTGCATTATATAACTTAACTATATGTTAGGATATAATTGACAAAATCACATCTTTCTGAAATACAATTTGAACTTGAAAATTCCATATTATAAACAACTTAAATTAAAATGTGTTTGATTACATAAAGTTATTATTTATTGATATTTCATGGAGAAATATTGATATTCTGTCGTCAAAATTTAGAAACAGGTCTTCATTGAGAAGGGTTTTTGTTTGGTTACAATTAGTTAAAAAAAATTGATGATAATATCTGGACATTTTAATCTGTTAATTAATATTTTTAAGTTGTTCTATTTTATGCGATTTAAGGTTCATTAAAATTTTTAAATTTTAGTGTTTAAAAAATGTAAGGGGTAGAAAACTAATTCCATATCTCTAATATTTATGACAACCTCAAATGATTTAATTAAAGTTTTTTCTGCTAATTCTTTAAATAACAATCTCAACATGTTTGCCAAAAATAGATTTTGAAAGAAAATTAAGTTTATGGAATGCTGACAATAAATAACGTTGATACATTGGTTTAAATTACGATTTTTTAAAAGCTTTTTATCATAACAAAATTTCTGAAATCTCAGTTTCAAGTATAATTAACATAGGTGTTTTTTAATGTTCATAATCATTCATAAATATCAACTTTTCAAATAACTTTTTGATTAAACTTCAGAAGATCATATCACAGACAGAGCAAATTTTTATATAAGTAAACTTTTCTACTTGACGGTGTGAAACTTTGTGGCTCTAATAATTTATGAAACATTTTTTGGCAGACTTAGAGGGGAATATTTAACGAGGTTTCATTTTGTGAAGAAGTTGAAATGATCTTTTTTTACAAAATTTAGATGACTTGACATTTCATCAAAATTAATTAACTATGGACGGATTTTTCTTCCAATATACAGTACAAACAAATAATATGCTTTTAATAACATTTTAAATTACAAAATATATACTTTTTTTCATTTAATTTGTTTGGAACTTATGTTCAGAAAATGTATAAGAAATCATTAGAGCAAAAGACATTTTATTCCTTTTTAATTTTAATTTCTTGTCATTTATTAATAAATGAATTTTCAAGATTCCTGTAAGTTGATTTTTTTAACAATAAATAGCAAGCTTATTTATTAATGTTGGATGATTATTAGATTTAAAAAAATTTCTGATGGGAAATTTAATTATTTTTTTTAAATATAAGTATAAGTTTGTTTACCTGAATTAACGAAGATTGTGTTTCTAATACTATAAAATAAATGAAAAATGATATGAAATTTCAAAGAAAAAAATTTTCTTCTTAATCTTATTGCCCGAATCAGTTAATCGATATCTCATTTTATTTAAAGGAAAATAATGAGATCAGATGACTGTGTCATTTAACTTTTCAAAAGAACTGTGACTTTTTATTTTGTATTCTTTGTAGAGTCATCTGCTAATGTAACTAATTTTTTGGTCACAAATAAAGCAGGCGATGTAAGCAGAATAGCTAATTTTAATGAAGAGTGAATAGAATCGCTAGAACAACTTTGTAATACAATATCAACATTTTTATTATGTCCTACAAACAGAAAAAAAAATGAAGCAATATTACTTAATAATTATTTTATAAAATTTTTACAGTTACTTATTTTTTTTCTCGACATGGACTTGATCGATAGAGAAAATGAGTTTCTAAATTCAAGGAATTTAATTCGAAGACCTACAAGGGATACCGAATCATGTGATTTCTTGTCAATTCCGGTGATGGGCATGTATAAGGCTTTAGATTTTATAATCCTTCCTTTAAGCTCCAGTCGTAAAGGAAATGCGTACAAATTCGCTTAGAAATTGAATCTGGGTATACTTGTTCGAAATTTGGGTGGCAAAAAATAGGTAAGTGTTACAGTTTCTTTGTGGCGCATAACAGTCTGATACGTATCTGCTGACCTTCAGTATGAAAGCATGACTTGGGGTAAAAATGACTCCCACAACAGTGTCAAATCCCTTTTTTTTAACCTGTATCGTATAAGTAGATTTTCAGAAAAACAATCTCTCCTCTTTCATTCGCAGCAGAATAAGTCCTCCTCAAGAAATATCGAATGGATATAAGTTTACCCTTTCACAGGAATTAATTACATTGAACTGAACGATTATTGTTATAACAATATGCAACAGGATATACTATATATATAACTTTATATTAATTATATATAACTTTAACTAATTATAATAACTTAACTTATATAACTTTATATATATATATAGCTTTTTATTTATATAAATTTTTTTGTATACTGTGTTAGTATTCACGTCTTTATTTAATTTTAACCTTATAATTTTTTTCTTTCTATTTTTCAAATTTTGATGTTTCATATTAAATTCAGAGTAAGAGTTTACCTTTATTTTTAAGCATTATATTTGAAGTGTCTGTCACATCCACAGTAAACATAGTACAAAACTCAAGTAGGGTATAGAATGGTATACAGTCTCTAGTGTGGTATATTCCATAAGCTACAGAGCATATAGAATAGTATTGTTATAGTATATTGATATTGTAATAGTATATTCCATAGTCTACATAGTCATATTTATCCTTCCTCCTCCTGCACTCTATATAGAGTGGTAGAGAGTACTTAATCTGCGTAGTATTTAGAATAATATTGTCAATTAATCTTATATAGAGTCTTCAGAAAAACGGAAGAAATTATAATAATCTTGATTATTAATTTAAAGTTATGCTCTATTAGGAAATTTCCTGGCAATTTGCAAGCCTCATTCGGAAAACATCGAGTCGAGGGATCATCCGGTGTCCTTTCCTGCCAGAAAAATTTGGCGTTCAAAACCTAAACTCATAAAAATGAGAAATACTCAACATATATTTTCCTCCTTCTAACGCTTGTGTGCATGAAGATTCTCAAATTTCCAAGTGAAGCTGCTGCACTCATTTTCATTAGAACGTTAGTACTCTTCTGCTACGCCCCCCCCCCCTGTCCAATTGCTTAATGACTACGGACTGTTGTCATAGCTGAGAATACCCCCAAATCGGATTAAGATTCTTCACGTAGAGAAAATTTGCAGTTACCACCTCGGCTTCCCCTGGCATACTTCACGGTCTTCCATCAAGATGAAAATGTCTATTAAATGAATTCATTCCTTTCTACTGAAATTACTCAATGGATGACAGCTTGCCGGAAATCCGAAGTCAATTTTTTTTTTTTCATTCTGAGAAATGTGTTAAATTATTCTTGAAATCCACTTGAAAATCTAACTTACCGCAAATTTAAAGCTTAAAAAGTTCAAAGCAAAAGAAAGTTTAAAAGACTTTTAAAAAAACAGATCGTTATTGACACAATTATATTACAAAAAACAAGGAGAGAATTGGAAACATAGTCTTTAAGTACACGTATAAGCTTATGCTATAAGGATCATTCTATCAAAAGTGTACATTTTAAGAGATAAAATTTCCTATAATTAATTTATATATTTTTTAAGACAAGTGTAAGTTGAGATGAGTAAGAGGAAAAATAATTAAATATAAGTTGAAATCTTTTTAAGAGGCTTAAAAAGTCATTTAACACAAACTTTTGTATTTTTTCAAATTATCACTAAACCAATATTGTTCTTGCTTGCTCATGTTGGACTAAGACAATATACAAACAAAGCCATCTGTGTTTACTTCAGCTACAGTTTATATCTTGGGAAAAAAACATTTATTATTTGCTGTGCATTTTTTCATAGATTTTATCAAATATTCGTCCCAATAATTATTGGGTCTTATTTCTGGCTGCATTATGTTTGTTGAACTAATAAAATATTCATTATCATCACTACTAATTTCAACAAGGGAATCATGGTATGATTCTGAGTAGATGTCATAACTGATGATGTCATAGGTGTTGTTTATTGTTAATAGTTCAATTTTTTTTATTTCCAATAGCAAATTATGAACAGTTACAGCAAAAAAAAAAAAAAAAAATAATAATAATAATAATAATAATACAACAAAACTTGCTGAAACAGAGTTCATTAATCTAACAATAATGCCAAGTTGCAGATGTTTTAGCCACTAAAAAGTGTTACCAGGTGCACCACGGGGAGGTAGATCTTCTGCGCACCCGAAATTTGTCTATTAATTAAAGAATAATCTGTTTTAAAAATTTCATTCAAAATATTAATAACTAAAAAAATATATCTTTCCTTTATATTTAAACTAAATTAATTAAAATTCTTGTAATACTTTAGGGCAACTAAAATATTACAATATATTATTATATATATATATATATTATATTTTTTATACATATATTATTTTATTTTACTTAAATATTATTACTTATAGTTTTTAATTATGAAATTAAATACATAAAGTTTTAGAAGTTTTATTTTAAAATGCAAAGAAAAGGAAAACGTAATAATAATAATATATTTGAACGGATGACACTGGGAGAAGGTGTCTTAAATGTACCAATGCCATAATGATGGCATGAATTTCCAGGACTGCATGTTAAACAGCTTATAACACATCGAGCTTGTAGAGTGAATTTTTTCTTCTTTTGTCTGTGTTATTTGATGTACCTTATATAGTTTTTGAATGATGTTTTCTTGTCAGGCAACACATTACCAATATCAGATATATATTTTTGATGAACCGGAAAGAATTTTTTTATTTTTTTTTCAGTTTTTCGAAATTTCATCCACAAACACTTTAAAATTATTGATATCTTTCCCTCTTGCCACTAGAGAATTCGCAATCCTTTTCAAGCACCTTCCTACTCCATCTAGAGCTATCTTCGCATGCCTAAATACTACCAATTCAAGGATCTTACATCCAGTTAAATAGATAGATACATAGCCATTAAATGAAATATTT
>BPLQ01006799.1:83143-100764 GCA_021605075.1 Caerostris darwini
ACATTGGTCTATATGCTCGTAGGACTGTCAGATGTGTTCCACTTACCGCAACTCACTGTCCCCTGCGATTAACCTGGAGTAGAGAGCATGTATTGTGGACACCGCAACAGTGGTCTGGTGTGATGTTTTCCGACGAGTCCAGATTTAGTTTGCAGTCTGATTCTCGCCGGACTTTCATATGGAGAGCGCCAGGTACCCGTTACCACCAAGAGAACACCATTGAACGACGCCGTTACGGTGGTGCAGGATGGCTCGTTTGGGGAGGATTTATTCTTGGTTCCAGAACTGACCTGCATGTTCAGAGTGTAACGATGACAGGCCACATCTATCGAGATGTCATTCTGGAACAACATGTACGTTTGTTTCGGGACGCATTGAGTGCTGAATTTCTGTTTATGGATGGCAACGCCCGTTCTCACCGTGCAAACATTGTAGACGAATGCCTTCAATTGGAGGATATCCCCCGTTTGAATGGGTCCAGCATACTCACCGGACTTGAATCCAATAGAGCATGTGTTGGATATGCTTGCCGACGAATTGCAGCCCGTCAACCCCCTCCCACCTGTCAACCGGAACTTCGGAGAGCATTGCTTGATGAGTGGTGTAATATTCCCTAAAATCAGATTGATAATTTGATACTCAGCATGCCTAGGCGTTGTAAGGCCTGTATTGCATGGTCCGGGAGACATACTCCATATTAACCATCATACTCACCATGTTATACTGTTTTTTGTAAATAGGTTTTTTTTCGAAATTTGCTCCAGAGAGTAAAAATCGCAATTTTAATTAATTATGTCAAACATATAGCATCGTTTTTGCTCTTTACCTTTTGTTTAATAAATAGACTTTACAAATAAGTCAAATTTGTTTTGCTTCTGTCTCTTTCTTTGCCTGAACTTCATTATCCTTAATTTATGGACATGAGTGTATATATTGTATATGTACATTCTTACCCTCCATGTATAAATTTTAACACAATTTATTTTGAATTGAAAAATAATGAATACAAATAAAGGGAAATTTATTCCTGATTTTTGAAAAGTCCTGATATAGGGAAAATATGAACACATATTTCAAATCAGTATCATCGTATCTTGCAATAGCCAATAAATAACTTTTTTTTCAAAATTTAATTCGCAAAATTTGCAGAGGAATTTTAAAGATGATGCTTTTAAAATCATTTTAAGATTTTTTTTTTTTTTAGTATTCAAAAAAATTATTTTCTTAAAATTCCACTGAAGTATAATAATATTAAATTCATCAAATGAGACTCCATATATACGGAAATTTATGACTACCAAATGAAAGTTTGGAATCTAATTTAAAAAAGCACTGCATATATTTATTTCAGCAGGCATTATTACTTTTATTTAATAAAGTAACACTTTAAGAAAACTTAAATTTCGCTTTGAGTTTCTTTCTTTTCAAAGATTTTTAATTTAAGTAATAAAAAATTTTAAATTTCCCATTTTAAAAATGAAATTACTTAATTGCTCAAGTAATTCTTCTGAAAGATAAAATTGTTTTAATTTCGCTCAGGATTATATTTTGTATCAAATAAATTCATTCATTATATTCAATTCAAAATTCAATTGAATTTTTTAATATTACAGACCTTAAAGGGTGGTGCTTTCAAATTTAAAAGCGCCCATAAAATAGTTCAATGTGAAAATTAAAACAGCTGTCACACATTTTACAACAGCAGCTACTTTTCTGCATAGAATGCACTCCTATGCATTAGCCGGCTGGACGGAAGAGGAAAAGTGCGAATCGTTAACCATCCGCTGATTACGACTGTGTTTTATCATTTGTCAAGCATTTATCCAGGTGGAAACGAATCGCGTTTTTATAATCTCTCCTAAAGTTCTCCATTTTTTCCCCGTTTCTCGCTGATTTATGATTCGCTTTGGAGTTCCCGCACCTGTTACCCTGCAGAAATGAGACACAAGTCTTTTAATAAAACTTCTGTTGTCTCTGCTTCGGTGGACATTGAGGAAGAATCGCATCTATTGCTGCATTGCAAAGGTTTGCGATTGAATGGTGAAGTGTGTTTTGTTGAACTATTTGGAGATATGTTTCATCCATTGATTGCCGAGATACAGCAATTGGCAATCAATTCTTAACAAAAAATAATAATAAGAAGAAGAAAACGCTTGCTAATGTTATTAATGTTCATCGCTTATTAATGTTCTATGTTTAATGTTTTTATATTTG
Organism: Caerostris darwini; assembly: GCA_021605075.1. Classification (NCBI taxonomy): domain Eukaryota; kingdom Metazoa; phylum Arthropoda; class Arachnida; order Araneae; family Araneidae; genus Caerostris; species Caerostris darwini. The sequence goes on from BPLQ01006799.1 coordinate 85,358, forward strand.
ATTGTTATGTCTTAATAGAGTTACAAAATGTGTGAAGCATTAATAAACAATCTTCAAACTGTGTATTAAAGATCAATCACAGTATCAATCTATGTATCAAATAGATTTTAATTTTTTTGTTACTTGTCGGCTAAAGTTATGATTCGTTACTTTCAGAATTGGCAATAGTGGGGAACGAGGGCCGAGTGGCTCGCGCTGTGGCTCTCGGTACTACAGGGTTCGGACTCGAGTCCCAGCAGTGCCATGGATATTTCTGGTGGTTCGGAATCCACTTTAAACCGTAGGTCGTTGTGGCGGTAATGTGACACGCGTCTGTAGCATATCTTCAAGCTACTCGTGACTCCTGGGTAGTGCTAAATGAGTAACGTTGGTGCAGACCTTGCTTGCGGCAAAAAGATAACTGTCTCTGTATTGCCAGTTGCATTAGAAAAAAAAGTATTGGCAATAATTTACCGTATCTCATTATATTATAAACTCTTACCAAAAGCCAGATTACGACATTAATATATTGCATGTATGGTAAAATCACCGCAATTGTAACTTTTAACTATCAGCGAATGTTCAAAGGTAATATGAATCTTTCATCGTTCTGGATTCATTCATTTTTCTTCTTCATTCCATATCTGGCAATCCTTCGTTTTTACAGTATGCACTATTTCTTTGCTTTCATTCACAATCGATGGAAATCTTTTAAAATCAACCCTAAAATTTTTTTAACCAATGCTCTCTTTCTGGCAGCACACCCGAGTCTCCGGTCTCTTCAAATTTCTTAATCCTCTTCTTCAAACCATTCTTCGACATGGCCCCTTTTCATATACCTTTAAACAAATGATATTCACGGATAGGCTATTGCTGCCTTTCTAATAAAATAACTTTACCAGTAAAGCTCGATCTTTCTTCTGTAAGAGCATGCTTAACGATGACAAAGGCACGCAGAAGACACCCTTTTCTAGCTCTGACTGCATGCCTTTTTATAGGCTTGACCAATTTGCATGAGAAACTTTTGAAAAAAGGCATCTGGTGGTCAAAATATGAACTATTTTTTATTGCAGAGATCTTTTGCCCATGGTCTACATAACGTATATATCAAGTTTCATCAAAATCCGTCAGGCAGAACGGGTTCTAGAGGGGTCTGAATAGGGTCACTTTAATTATAATCACCCTGTATAAAAAGTTCACTGTTTTAATACGTCTCTGTATCTGATACAGGAAATTCGTATTTGCGTTTGTTAAATATTATATTAAAAATTATTATTATTAGGATATTATATATTAAAAGGATTATTGCGCTCTTTCGAGTGTTTTTTTTTCAATTCCTTCTATTAGCTCACACTCTTCCTATATATATATCTTGTTCAAATTTTCAATCGTTCATAAAATACTTTTTATTCATCCACTCGTGTTCAAATGCATTTTTTTTGAACTTGTAGTGGGTGATACTTGATGTTAATACAGTTTTTTCAAATCTTAATTCATTCATTAAATTTAATACATTAAATTTAGTGTTTTTTTGTTAGATTTAAGTTGCATGTATCTAATAATAGATGGCGCCATATGTAAGAGGAAAATTTCAACTTTATTTGTAAAGCACTTTTCTGCAATACAGGGGAAAAAAAGTAGGAATTGACTTTACAATTTTTTTATTTTTTATATTACTTGATTTTGTTTAATTGCGTGCAAAAACATATTTTGTAAAACAAGTATTTGTTGCTTATCCCACTTGGTAGATATCTAATCTAGACCAAGCCCACGGACCTGTATGGGCTCATGGTTGAAGGGGAAGGAAGCAGCTTTCCTCTGTGAAGGAGTAGTTCTTCATGGAAGCTACGTGTCTTTCATCTTAAAATGAATAGCTTGAGCGGAACTGTAATAAAATAAAAAAAGTATAAATTGTATCAATAAATAAATCACAAAATATTTCTTTTCATCAGTTGTTTAGGTGGAATCTGTTTATTCTGCTGCAGATCGTGAGTTTTTCATGAGTCTTTCATGTTTTGGTGACGAGTAAATGGATTGTGTTTAAAACGAAAATGCGGGCAGATCTTCCTGTTTCATGGAAAATGTTTGGTGTGCTGCTAGAGGAATGTTTCAATTGTCGTGCATTTTTTCTTTCCTAGCGATACAAGGGCCTAATGGTCGAGTAGCTAGCGGTCTGGCACTGGATACCACAGATTTCGGGTTCGAGTCCTGGCGATGCCATTGTTGATTGCAGTGGTTCGAAGTCCACTTTAAACTATAGGTCCCGGTCTGATAGAATCGTAGAACGCTTTGGGGGCAATGTTACTCGCATCCGTAGCATATCTTCAAGCTACACATGCCCCTGGCTAGTGCTGAATGAGTAACAGCGGCGCACTAACTGTTTCTGTATTGCCAGATGCATTAAAACAACAACATATTAGCGTTGCAAATATAAGACTTGACATAACTTGACGAAAATGTGACATCCTAGCAACGTAAGTAATTATATCGCTTTCAAAAGGAAATAACATCTCATGTTTCTGGCCTAAGGCCTTGGCCCATCATAGGCGTGTCGCGCCATTGAAGAAGAAGAATTTAAGAAATAAAAGGCAAGCAAAAGTACCATGTCCATTTTAAAAGACAGCTGGATTGTTTCTTTTTTTTTTTTTAATTTTTTAAACTACGTTTGAAACATCTCTTTTTCTTATATACATTCTCTATTATGTAATGTATAATTAACTATATTTTTAATTGTCTATATATATATATATATATATATTGTTTAAAATTGTTTGATAAAAAATGACCAAGTTTGTAGGGGTTCGGAATTTTACTTAATCTCTTTAAACTGTAGGCCACAGTCTGATATGACCATAGAGCATCACAGAGCCCATTCAGACTTCGTCTCCCCCACATCATTCTCAAACTGTAATGTGGTGTGGTGTGGTAGTAGTCATATTAGACAGACTCAGATTGATTTAACGTATATTCCGGACCATTACAAACATCCATGCCATCGCTAAGACTCGAGCCCGCAGCCTGTGGTACTGATTGCCAGAGCTCTAATCACGCGGTCATCAGTGTTAAGGTTTAAGCGGTTTTAAGTGATTATAAAGTATATTTTTATAAACATAAAAAATGTCCTAGAAAAAATCTATTTTTTGAAAGTTGTTTGTCTTTTAATTTTATCTTAAACGTTATTAAATTCTGTCAATGCCCTTATCTGTCATTCTTTTGACATTCTTGGGAACAGCAAATGAATTGGGGTTGATGATGGCATGACAAAAAAATTCTCCTCGTCTTTCTCGTTTCAATACGACGTCCTTGTATATCACATAATTTGCATCCTAAATATTATCAGTTTTTCTCTTTATCCAAGACGAATTATCGCTTCACTTTGCCTCCAGAAGAAGACTTTCCTCCTGCTCTCACAGTTGAATGTCATCGCACTGACGCTCATGGCATTATCGACGTGAACCCTGCCGCTCATAACTTTTTTCTTCGTATCTGACATACCCGTAAAATGTCCTGTGAATTATTAATTAGTTTTACGGTTTTGTAAGAATCTTCTTTTCGCAGGCAGTGTGACTGCTGCCTGAACAAAGTTTTTCTCGAGATGAGTCTTTAGAAGATTGTTTTATATTGAATTTTCCTTTAGCACAGGGATGGCCTACCCAAATGATCCTTCGGGCCACTTTGGAAATGCAACGCATATAAAATTACATATCCCCCTATTAGATTAAGACCCACTATAGACATTTTTTTGGAGTGAAAAATTGAAACAGAATGAGTTGTCATTTTTGTGTTTACTATTAGTCTTACATGTAAACGTAGATAATATAACAATAATGATGCTAAACGCACATTGTAAAGAAATATAGAAAACTCAAAATAGAATATAAATATAGGCGAAATGAAACAAAATGGAATCATTCAAAAATATTTATTTTATTAGTACGATATTTGTTTCTCCACTCTTTCACTTAGCTTTTGCAAATCGGTGCGCGCATCAGGAGTTCGCAGAATATAATTGAATTATTCTGCGAACTCATAGCTGTAAACTCATGAATAAAAGAGGCAACAATTCTACATATATATTCGCAAGAATATTATTTTAAAATCAAAGTTAATTTTTTCTCAGCCTTTCGACAATTAATTTTTAAATATAGAGATGCACACATAATGTATTTTTTAATACATTATGTACATTATTGTTTACATTACATTTTATACATTGTTTTCACTACTTTGTGCATTATAAAGTAAATATATTTTGTAAATATGTAATATATCTCACAGGTCGAAAAATTTTTCAAGGTAGGCCGTTGGTTGGCTTTGGCACTTGAGTTTTTTTTTGAGAAAAAAAGTTCTTTTCATTGGCTATTCCTCATCAGAGGTACATGGTTTCAACTAACTACTATTGTTTAAATTATTGAAAACGGATGAAATCTGATTTAAAAACCTCTCATGATTCATCTATTTATAATTCGATTAAAACATTCTATGTTTCTCATTTGTTTATCACATGCAATTCATCAAAAACATTCTTATTTTTAAAAAGAATTTAAAAATGTCACTTCCCTTTTACAAATATCTTCACATTAGAAACAGTTTTAAACAGAAAATTCAATATGAAAGATGAACACAAACGAAAAAATTGCAACGGTACATCATTTTAAGAGGAATTTCAATATGAAAGAACAAAAAGAAAAGAATTCTTAAAATTACTCACTGGACTGCTTACAAATTTATTTTCTTATACATTGTAAATTAACATTCTCGTTTAAAAAAATAAGCTAATGAATTAAACATTCACGAAAACATTGTGAATTAAGCATTCAAGAAAAAGGTTATTTAAATCAAAGCTTATAAATTATTAAACGCATTGATTTTGAATCTAATTTACTTTTTTTTTTTAAATTTATGCTGATTTATTGTTAATGAATAACAAGGAATTTGGAGATGAATTTTTTCAAAAGCTTTATTATTTTTTTTATTTTTGTCGAATTTGTCATGCAAGAAAAATAATTTTTTTTTTAATTTAAAAGAGAGGGTTAATATGTTTCTTTTTTATACACAAGATAAAAAATTAATTGATTCAGTGAAAAAAGATCTGTTTTTTTTATTATTTTTTTAATTTGTATATAAAAAATCATGAAACCAAAAAAAAAAAAAATATCTTGCTTTACAATACAACACTGAGTATCTGGCTTCAATATGAAATCCTTCTACAAATTCAGAAATATAAACTATTCATGGAAATCAAACATTAATTAAAAATATAATAAGTTAAATATCAAAGTTCTTTTTCTTTTGTCGATTATTTGCAATTTTTTACTTAATAAATAAAGGATAATTAGATTTGTTTGTGGATTTTTTTGTTGAGCATGAAATAAATATATTCATGAACTTTTAGGGAAAAATCTTTTTCACGGCTTCTGAAATACTAATTGAATTTAAATAGAATACAATTTTTACATTTATTTGTAGTGTTTTATATTTTTGATGTTTTTTAAACTGATGTTGACCAAAACAGATGATGTTTCAGCATTTTTAACAAGCAAATATCCTATCATAAAAAGAGATAGTGTATTTATTAAATTTGTTATCATTTATTTCCAAAAAATAGAATTTTGGCAGACAGTTTATTTATTTCTTCACCAAAGATATTAAATTTTTTTATATTATAAACTTTAAATTATTTGAATAAATCCTAGTAAAAAATTACATATTTGACACATATAACAAAGTGGTCATAAATGTTTTATTTAAGAGGATTACGATCACATATTTTAGATTACGATCACATATTCTTGAATTTTTTATTTTCCGAATATGTAACAATTACTACGATATTTGTTTTCTTTTATTTAACATTTTCACTCTCTGTACCATCATAATTAAATCAGAATTAAATAATTTGTTTAGGAAATTTTTTTAATGTTAAAGTCAGATAAATTTAATTATCAATAATTAAGTTACCATTAAAAGCTCAACCTAATGCAATTCATATTAAAACTACAATAAGTAAACTTTCATTTTTTACTTACAATTTTTGCTTTTACACTTACATTTATATACACTGAAGTGACAAAAGTCATGGGATAGCAATATGCAAATTTTCAGATGGCAGTAGCATCGCGTAGAACAGGTATAAACGCGCAGTGCTTTCGCAGAGCTTTCGTTTCTGTTCAAGTTATTCATGTGAAGTGGTTTTGACGTGATGATGACCGCCCGACGGGAATTAACAGACTTTGAACGCGGAATGTTAGTTGGAGCTAGACGCATGGGTCATGCCATTTCGGAAATCGTTAGGGAATTCAACATTCCCAGATCCACTGTGTCAAGAGTGTGCCGAGAGTATGAAATTTCAGGCATAACATCCCACCATGGACAGCGCAGTGGTCGACCGCCTGCACTTAACGACCGAGACCGGCGACGTCTGCAAAGAGTCGTAAATTCTAACAGACAAGCAACACTGCGTCAAATAACCGCAGAAATCAATGTGGGACGTACAAGGGACTTGTCTGTTAGAACTGTGCGGAGAAATTTGGCTTTCTTGGGCTATTCCAGCAGAAGACCGACTTGAGTGCCTTTACTGACAGAACGACATCGCTTGCAGCGACTCTCGTGGGCACGTGAGCATATCGGTTGGTCCCTAGATGGTCCGGCCTGGTCCGATGAGTCGCAATTTCAGTTGGTAAGAGCTGATGGTAGGGTTCGAGTGGGGCGCAGACCCCACGAAGCCATGGACCGAAACTGTCAGCAAGGCACTGTTCAAGCTGGTGGTGGCTCCGTAATGGTGTGGGCTGTTTTTTCATGGCATGGACTTGGTCCTCTGGTGCGACTGGACCGAACATTGACTGGAAATGCTTATGTTCAGCTACTTGGAAATCACTTGCAGCCATTCATGGACTTCATGTACCCAAACAACGATGGGATTTTTATGGATGACAATGCGCCATGTCACCGGGCCACAACTGTTCGCGATTGGTTTGAAGAACATTCTGGACAATTCCAACGAATGATCTGGCCACCTAGATCTAACGACATGAATACCATCGAGCATTTATTGGACATCATCGAGAGGTCTGTTCGTGCCCAAAATCCTGCACCATCAACGCTTTCACAATTATGGACGCCTATCGAGACAGCATGCTCAATATTCCTGCAGAAGACTTCCAACGACTTGTTGAGTCCATGCCACGTCGAGTTGCTGCACTTCGCCGGGCGAAAGGAGGGCCGACACGATATTAAGAGGTATCCCATGACTTTTGTCACTTCAGTGTATATGAATATAGACCACATTTAAAACATTTTTGTAGCTGAAAGTATGTCTATGACCTACGATTGTGAAAATAAAAGCCAGGCATCGATATCAGGTTCACCAGGTATATTTATATATATACATACATATAAAGTATCCCCCCATAATTTGAAACTTCCCGTAAATTCTCCACATTGTGGGAGTTTTATTCCAAGAAATAGTAAATCTCTTCGATTTTTACACTTGTGTAAGTGTAAAAATCGAAGAGATTTACTATTTCGACTATTTCTTCGATCTCGAATTCACTTTCCCAATCTTCTAATTAATCGAAATCCCGCAGTGGGCCATAACTCATCGCATTCAGATAATACATGAATAGGTCGTAATTCTACTTCAGATGAATTTCGGATCGTAGTCAGTTAACCAATCATTCGCTTAATAAATATATTATTACCAACAAGTAATAATATATTATTAAAACTTATTATTACAATATTATTATTACAAGCTCTATTACGTGTACGTGACAGCTACAGGTGTTTCACTGTGTGCTTCATCAATTCGTAGACGTCTGCTGCAGCGTGGACTGCACGCTAGGACTCCTTTATACAGGATCCCTCTCACGCTAAACCATCGCCGCCTGCGGCTACAATGGGCCACTCAGCATAGAGACTGGCGTGCTGATCGCCAGCATGTCGTGTTTTCTGACGAATCCTGCTTTAATTTGTGGTACCATGATGGCCGCATTCGTGTCAGACGTTATGCCGGTGAACGCCACCTTCCGGAGTGCATTATCGAACGCCACAGTGGACGAACACCCGGAGTTATGGTCTGGGGTGCCATAGCATATCATGGACGATCTCAATTGCTAAGAATTGTGGGCAATCTGAACAGCAACCGGTACATCAATGACGTTCTACAGCCCCAAGCTGTTCCCTTCCTTCAAAGCTTGCCAGGTGCTGTATTCAATAGGACTAGGACTGTTCAATTATTCTTTGCAACGCGGCAGGTACAGCTTCTTCCTTGGCCTGCGTATTCCCCGGATATGTCGCCGATTGAACATGTGTGGGATTTCGTTGGTCGGCGTCTCGCTCGTGATCCTCGTCCTGTTGCTTCTGCAGACGAACTTTGGATGCACATACAAACAATATGGAATGCTCTTCTTCAGGCAGACATTCAAAATTTGTTTGACTCCATGCCACGCCGTGTAGCAGCACTTTTTGCGGCGCGTGGTGGCTACACAAAATACTGATTCCGATCTCTTGTTATTGTTTGTTTGCTTTGAACATTTAATCATTTATTTGTACCACTACCACTCAACTGTGTATCAAATTTCATTCAATTATGATGATTCCTTCATGGTGTTGCAATTTTCACAAACATGAGTTTATTATATATATTCATATGTATGCATGCGTATGTGTACAGAGTATGTATGTATGTATGCATATGTACACATATAAATACAGAGAAATTTTTATATGTGTAGTCTAAAATCAAGCTATATTAATTATATGCGATTCATGAGTATCTTAAGTCTATGTGACCGTAAAATAAATAGAAGAAGCTGGAAACTATATATATATTTTTTTTTTTCGTTTTCTAATTATTTTGGTTTATTTTAGCCTCTTCTAAGTTTTTAATATAAACTTGAAAAATTCATTTTTAAAGGATTAATTATTAATTTTTTAAAAATGTCATTTCTATATCTAAAAAAAAAAGCGAAACATGTATAAAAAAGAATGATTTGAGTTTTTTCAGATAATACTCTATCATTTGAATAAGTGTTTTGAGAAATTTCTTCTAATAAAAATATTTCTACTTCAGTACGGCATTTTTAACTTTAATGTGCAGAAAACTTTTTTATACGAATTTCACAAGCATTTCATTTTTAAAAAAATAATGTAGCGTCTCCAATTGATGAAATAAAAAGAATTTCGATGTGAAGGAAGGCTAATTGAATGAAACTAAAACTGATTTTAAATAATTCGCGCGAACGCTTCTAGAAGAATGATGGAAAAGCGACTACTACGCGTGTTAGAATATGTATAAAAAAAACTTTATATCTTAAGACTACACTGAAAATCTATGAATCTATGAAAGTCAAGGAAAATGATTCGATTTTGAGTCGTTTATTTATTCAACGCTTGGGCACCGTAACGTAGAACGAGAAGGTACAGAAATAAGTAAAATAACATCACACTTTTTTTTTTGTTACCTATTTTTCTCGCACAGAATTTCTCGGAGGCAGCAATCTTTCTTAATTTGATTCTATTTTCTCTCTCCTGAAAGAAGGAAAAATAAAGCCGTGCATATCGGAATATTGTAGGCGGAGAGAATATTTTGACAAAATTTATCGAAATCATTCATTCGAAGAACGGAAAGACACGAGTCATCTCGTAAACAAAGGGCAGAGAGGAAGATAAATTAGCGCCTACTGTTCGGGGAAAATGAAAAGAATTCTGCAGATAAAAGAACAGAAGGTTGCTTTTGTTAGAAATATACCATCACTGTTCCTATAAAGAAATGGTTAAGCGAAACAAATTTTTATTCTTGCTACAATCGTGAACTGTATAATGCACAGTTTTTGTAAATAATACGTGGATAATAAAACTACATAAAATAATCCATGATAACGTGGCAATATGCTATACTCGCGTGGAAGGAAGGCTAATTGAATAGGCAATAACATATCATAGGCTAACTGCCTTACATTAAAGATTAAAGATTAGTTAAAATACTGCGCTGTATTGAATGAAAAACATACTTATTCGGATAATACCATTTAAAATACTGCAAGTTAATACTGTAACACAATCAAAAATATTATTGAAAAATATTATGAAAGTTAAAAATATCATGGGAGGAAATGAAATGTTGATAAATAAAAATACTATGTACAGTATTTATTGTACTAAATTCTTTTTGTAGCTGAAACGGACTTTCTCATTTCGTTTTTTTAATTTGATTTTGGAATTGATTTGATTTTTTTTTCTTCTTTGGGTGATTTTGATTGTTTTTTGATTGGTTTATGTTGATTTAATTGATTGATGATTTTGATTATTGATTTTTTTCTTCGAGCTGTAAGAAACAGTAATTGCACAGTCTTTCAAATATGTACTTTTATTGTTTAATTGGAAATATAGTAGTTAATAATTTAAATTAAAGATAATGTTAATTAATAGCAGCATTAAAACACATTATATTAATACATCTCAATGAATGAAATTTAACTTTTAGATGTAAAACAGTTAATTGAAGATAGAAGTTATTTTTGTTGTTCTAAAGTTTATATCTTTTTCCTTACTTATATACATTTTAATACTTTCCGAGTGCAAGAAGTAAAAAAGATGCATTATATTGTACGGCATGGTATGATAAAGTTATTAAAAACGAAATGCTAATAAGAAAAAAGTTGAAGTCAAGATAAATTTTTGATGTCTTTTTTTTATGTTTTGCCTTCCTGTTTCTACAATATAGCAATTTGGTACTTCACAGAACTATAATTTAAATTTTAATAGAGTATTTATTTGTTTTATATTACTAATTGCATCTATGTAGTTAAAAAACATTTCTGTATATGTACTAAAAATACATTTTTTATATATCTGACCGCAGAAAAATACATATTTTAATACATATTTTAATACATAAAAATACATATTTTATATATCATCTATCTTTTTGGGAAAAAGAGACATGCTTATCCAGAATGATTTTGATTCGTTTTACAGTGGGGTTGTGCTGTAATTACTTATTATTACGAGTCATTTTTTTTAAGTAAGTGCCATTTTGAAATAAGTTCGCTGCAGCATTGCAATCGTCGTTCCGCACATGCGCACTAAGTATCTTTATCAATCGGCTAGCCACAGAAGTCATTTCGGAAGAATTCGATGGCGCAATCGTTTATTTAGGTACATTTAAAATACCTCACATAACTGAAAATGGGATGGATATTTGTAGTGGTTCGAATCCACTTTACGCTGTAGGTCCAGGTCTCCTATGACCGTAGAGCGTCCCAGAGCCCAATCAGACTTCTTTTCACCCACACCATTCCCAAACTGTAAAGGGGTAACTCAGGTATACCCATAGTGATTTGGTGTGGTATAGTAATAATAGTAGTAGTATCTATATGACAATTGTAGTCAATCTGTCGATACACCTCATGTTTGCCAATTGGAGTCTATTTTGTTTTGGGGCTACTGTGAGCTGAGATGTAGATAGGGTATACGGTTCCCGTTTCAGAGTGCACCCAAAAATATATGGGTCTAGCCATATATTAATATCTGGTCCTTGTTTTGGACACCATTAGTGAAAGTTATGCGCTTCATTTGTGATCTGCAATATTTTATGGCGTGTTACCACAGGGGTGAGAACTGAGATTTCGACTGTCCTCTTCGAGCCCAAAAGATGTTCATTCATGTCCATTTATCGAGTTATGAGCATGTGCATTATATAACTCAACTATATGTTAGAACAAAACGCACCTTTCTGCTAAGCAACTTGATTTTAATTTTCATAAGCAATATGAAATTTTAAATTGCAATAATTTTTCATAATCAACTTGAATTTAAATGTGGTTGATTAAAGTAATTATTTATTGATATTTAATGCAGAAATATTAATATTGTGTAATCAAAATTTTAAAACAAGCTTTTATTTAGAAAGGGTTTCTTTTTTTTATTACAATTACTTTAAGAAAATTGATGATAATCTGTTCATTAACATTTTTAGATAGTTTATTTTATGCGATTTAGGGTTCATTAAAATTTTTAAATTTTACTATCTAATGTAAGGGGAAGAAAATTAATTCCATATCTTTAATATTTACGACAACCTCAAATTATTTAATTAAATGTTTTTCAACTAATTCAACAACTTTTAAATAACAACCTCAAAATATTTGCCAAAAATTGATTTTAAAAGAAAATTAAGTTTATGGAATGCTGATAATAAATAACGTTGATTCATTGGTTTAAATTAAGATTTTTTAAAAGCTTTTTATCATAACAAAATTTCTGAAATCTCAGTTTCAAAATCAAGTATAATTAACATAGGCGTTTTTTAATGTTCATAATCATTCATAAATATCAACTTTTCAAGTAACTTTTGATTAAACTTCAGAAGATCACATCGCAGACAGAGGAAATTTTTATATAAGTAAACTTTTCTAGTTGACGGCGTAAAACTTTGTTGCTCTAATAATATTTGAAACATTTTTTGGCAGACTTAGAGGGGAATATTAAACGAGGTTTCTTTTTATGAAGAAGTTGAAATGATCTTTTTTTACAAAATTTAGATGACTTGACATTTCATCAAAATTAATTAACTGTGGACGAATTTTTCTTCCAATATAATACAAAGATATAATTTGTTTTTAAGAACATTCTAAATTGTAAAATGTATGCATTTTTTTTGCTGTTAATTTGTTTGGATCTTATGTTTAGAAAATTTTTAAGAAATCATTAGAGCAAAACACATTTCCTTCCTTTTTGATTTCTTGTTATTTGTTAATAAATAAATCTTCAAAATTCTTTTTAGGTGATTTTTTAACAAGAAATAGCAAGTTTATTTATTAATATTGGGGAAACATCGAACTTTAAAACATTTCTGATGTGAGATTTAAATTTTCATTGTTTTTTTTTTTTAAATTAACGAAATACTGCAATGAATTAACGAAGATTGGTTTCTCTGTAATACTATAAATTAAATGAAAAATGATATGAAATTTCAAATTTAAAAAAAATTCTTCTTAATTTTATTTCCCTAATCAGTTAATCGGTATCACATTTTATTTAAAGGAAAAAAAGCAGATAAGATGACTGCGGCATTTAATTTTTTAAAAAAACTGTGACTTTTTATTTTCTGTTCTTTATAGAGTCATTTGCTAATGTAACTAATTTTTTTTATCACAAATAAAGCAGCCGATGTAAGCAGAATAGTTAATTTCAATGAAATGCGAATAGAGTCATTGGAATGTCTATGTAATATAATATGAACATTTTTATTATATTCTACAAAGAGAAGAAATGAAACAATATTACTCAATAATTAATTTAAGCAATTCTTACAGTTAATTATTGATTTCCTTTTTTTTCTCGGCTTGAACTAGGTCCATAGAGCCATGAGTTTCTGAATTCAAGGAATTCAATTCGAAGACCAACAAGGGATACCGAATCATGTATGGCATGGATAAGTTTCTATGATAGAAATTCTTTTCATTAAGCTTCAGGCATAAAGGAAAAGCAGGCAAATTTGTTTAGAGACTGAATTGAATCTCAAAAACTGGGTATGTGTTACAGTCTCTTTTTGATGTATGTTTTTTTGGTACGTATGTACTTTTTTTTCAGCATGATCGTATACCAATTGAATATGATCATATTGATCTACCATATTCAGAGAATATTGGTAACTTTTACCCACTACCATGATGTCAAATACCTTTTTTCCAGCCTGTATCATAAAATATTTTATTCCGGTGGTAGACATGGATAAGCCTCTAGGTTGGAAAGTCTTTCGATTAAGCTCCATGCGTAAGCTAAGAGCATGTAAATTCGTTCAAAAATTACGTCTATCTATACTTGTTCGAAATTTGAGTGACAAAAATTAGGTAAGTGTTACAGTCTCTTCGTGATGCATGCTAGTCTAATAATATCTGTTGTTCCTCAATATGACTTGAGGTAAAAGTGACCACCACCATGATGTCATATCCCTTTTTTCTAACCTGTGTCATAAAAGTAATCACTAAGGGATGCAATGGAATTGGTCCTCCAATAGTGAATGCGTTAAGTTTACACTTTTACAGGGATGGCTTACACTGAACTGAATGATTACTATTATAACAATATGCAACATATACATTACATTTTTACAATACATTTTTAAATAACTTTTTTCTTTTATACAAATTAAATAAGTCTCTATTTCATTAGGAATTTTAACGTTATAATTTTTTTCTTTCTACTTTTCAAATTTTGATGCTTCATATTAACGACAGAGTATGAGTTTACTTTTATTTTTATACAATATATTTGAAGTATGCGTCTCATTCGCAATAAACATTGTACAAAATTCAACCAGGGCATAGAATGGTATGGAATCTATAGAGTGGTATACTCCATAATCCACAGAGCATATGGAATAGTATTGAACCCATAGTCTGCAGAGTCCTTCCTCCTCCTCCAATCTATATAGAGTGGTAGAAAGTACCTAAAATGCATAGTATTTAAAATAATATTGTCAATTATTCTAAGGGGGAGTATAATTATATATAGAGTCTTCACGGTATCTTCTGGAAAAAAAGGATGAAATTTAATAATTTTTATTATTAATTTAAAGATATGCTCTATTAAGAAATTTCCTGGCAATATACGAGCCAAGTTCGGAAAACATGGAGTCGAAGTAACATCTGGTGTCCTTTCCTGTCAGAAAAATTGTGGCGTTCAAAACCTAAACTCATAAAAATGAGAAATATTTTATACTCAGCATATATTTTCCTCTTTTTAACGCTTACGTGCATGAAGATTCTCAAATTTCCAAGTGAAGCTGCTGCACTCATTTTCATTAGAACGTTAGTACTCTTCTGCTATCCCCTCCCCCCCCCCCCCAATTTGCTTAATTACTACGGACTGTTTGTCATAGCTGAGAATAACCCCAAATCGGATTAAGATTCTTCGCGTAGACAAAATTTGCAATTTGCTTCTTGGCAGTTACCACCTCGGCTTCCCCTGGCATGCTTCAAGGATTTCCATCGAGAGGAAAATGTCTATTAAATGAATTCATTCCTTTCTATTGAAATTACTCATTGGATGACAGCTTTCCCTAAATCCGAAACCCATTTTTTTTTTTAATTCTGAGAAATGTGTTATTAAAATTAAATTATTCTTGAAATCCACTTGAAAAATTAACTTACCGCAAATTTAAAGCTTAAAAAGTTCAAAGCAAAAGAATGTTTAAAAGATTTAAAAGAAAATAAATCGTTATTGACACAATTATATTACAAAAAACAAGGAGAGAATTGGAAATATAGTCTTTAAGTACACATATAAAGTTATGTTATAAGAGTCATGCAATCAAAACTGTGCATTTCAAGAGAGAAAATTTCCTGTAATTAATTTTTATTTTTTAAGACAAGAGTAATTTGAGATGAGTATGATGAAATATAATTAAATATAAGTTGAAA
>BPLQ01006802.1:0-87720 GCA_021605075.1 Caerostris darwini
AAGTAGTTCTATGCATTCAAAGAAATGAATTCTTGCAGTGCATCTTTCGATGATGAATTGCCCTTTTAAATTACTCAACTGACATAAAATAATAGTCCAGCGTTTTTCTACACTTTCATCGGGGGAAAAAAAAAGAGTTATTGTATTAATGTCAATATTGTTTGTAAATATAAACAAATCAGGCCACTTTTTCCTTTTATGAAAATAATAATTTTTATAAGAGACTTTTCAATGACTTTTCAGCTCAGAGACTTTTTAATGAAGTTATGTGTATTCTTGCATGTAATCAAGAAAACTTCTTCAGTAACAGTTCAAAATCCTCATTTAATAATGAACATCAAATAAAAATTTTGCAGTATTTTTTTTTTAATTAAGGTAGATTAAGATTTTGTACTGTTTTTAGTATTATCGTTAAAGTACAAATTTTTAATTTAAAATATAAATTTATTTATATATTTTTATAGCACATGCTCTGTATTTACGAAATTTTTTTATTACAGAATACAATTTATTGATGACACTTTTCTATTTAAAAAAAAATTTCTTGTTCGATAGCCACCAAATTAATTTAATGATTGTATTTCTAGAATAAGTATTTCTTTAAGAAGATTTTTTTTGCTATTTTTATTCTTGTAATATTTAAATATCCATATATATTCTTTATTTATAATAGAATTTACATTTTACTGCAAATAATAATTTCATAACAAAATTGATAAATTTTTTTTTTAATTTTATATTTTCGAATAATTTCTGTAGATTTTTAATTAAAAAAAAATTAATAACATAAATTCTCCTACAATATGTCTGTCGTCTATGAAAATTACTAACTTTTCCCTTAAAAAATACAATTCAATTGTAAATATTCATACTATTTTCTAAAACTGAGAAATAGCGAATACTTATCATATTTAAAACACATTTTAAGACAAATTCTGTGGGGAAAAAAAAAAAAAAAAAAAAAAAAAATCGAATAAAATAACAATATTAATAGTATTCAATATCTTATTAGCATCGAAGGAAAAGGAAACAAGTATATAATTTATATATACATATTATTAAATGTGTAATCACTGTAATATAATGACTTCCTTAACGCCATTAGTGACTAAGTGCTCAAAAATTATCTAAATAATTAAAGTAAACTCGATTGTTTAAAAGGAATTTTATGCTGCCATCTGTGAGACAAAGTTAGAACGTTTTAAAACTTCATATATTTTTTTTTCTAATTAAATATAAATATATTTTTTTCTAAATAAATAATTTTTCTAATAAATTTTCTGAATAATAATAATAATAATAAATTCTTTTCAATAAATCTAAATTAGATTAAATTTTTATAAACAAATGATAAATAATTCAAGAAAATATCAAGAAAAACATGAACTCAATGCATTTGTAAACATTTTCATACATGTTTTGAAAACTTGATTTTTTAACATTAATATTTTTCGGGTTCAAAGAAAAATTATTACTTTTAAAGCTGATTATATACTTTTAATAATTCCTTGTAAATCAAACAATTTTTATTAAAAATATTTGAATTGTATTAAATATTAAAGAAAAATTATCACCACTGAATATTCAAAGTTTAAAATTAAACAACCCTTTCAGGAGAAAAAATTATTTGATAAAATAGTTAAAAAATAATGCTATTTTCATGTTCTAATGTCTAGTTAAAATTTTATCATTATTTGAAAATAATTATCGTAAATAAATAATTTGAAAATTATTTAGACATTTTTCATTCAATGGTAAACAAATTTAAAAAAATAATTTCCTAGAATAAAAATGCCTCAATATTTCTTATTTGCAGTTTCATATATAAATATATATATTTTGTTTCGATATCCCTGATTTTAAAAAATGTCAAAATTGAGTTTCATATTAACCCACTAAATTCATATTATTTCATTTTCCAGTAGAAAGTAAAATTATGATTTCTCTTATTTCAATATTTTTAAATTAACATAAATATGATATTAAATAACAATCAAATGTTAATGTCCATCAAAATCAACATAAATGTGAATTAATCATTAACTTTTTTTATTATTATGTAACTTTAAAAATATTTTTTTAATTGACTACAAATTAGAATACATATATATATTGATTTAATTTATAAAAAATCATAAAAAAATATTTTTAATATTTAAGTATTTACTAATATTATTTGAAAACTAGTAAAAAATAATTTTTTCAAGTAATTTTTAATAATAAACATTTTCAATCATTCAAATTTTTATTTACTTTTAAGAATAGAGTTATTTTCAAATTTTATATATAGATGGCAGCACTATTATTTTCATGTTAGGATATTATTAAAGACGCAACTTTTGATATCTATGTATGACAGGCATATATAATTCATTAATTACGTTATTTATATTTTTATTAGTAAAGAATAGAATTACTTACAAATTTTATGTATAGATGACAGCACCAGTTTCATGTTAGGATTTCATTAAAGACTGAAGGCATGTTTGATATTTACGAATGACAGTCGTATATAATTTATTAATAATGTTATTTATATTTTTATTAGATTTAGATATATTTTTTAGAAATTTTTTTTTGCCAAACATCTCCCAGTGTAACATTTCCTTCCATGTTTTATTATAATTGCTATGTTATTTTACTGCAGGCATTTAGGCACTAGTTCAAAAAGAATTCAATCTTTAGAGAACACATGTAGTTAAAAGAAAGAAAAAGTAACCGAAACGGTGAGATTTTGTATAGTTTTATATCATGGATAGAGAATGAGGAATATTTTTTGGAAAATTAGTAACACAAAAGATTCAATTAAAAAAACATTACATTTCATAATCATGTGTTCTCTAAAGATTGAAGGATTTTGAACTAGTGCCAAATTGTTAACATTTATAAAACATTTAAATTTTACACTGGGAGATGTTTGGCAAAAAAAAAAAAAATTTCTAAAAATATACTAAATCTAATAAAAATATAAATAACATTATTAATAAATTATATACGACCCATTCGTAAATATCAAAGAATCAGTCTTTAATGAAATCCTAACATGAAACTGGTGCTGTCATCTATACATAAAATTTGTAAGTAATTCTATTCTTTACTAATAAAAATATAAATAACTTTAAAAATTGCATAAACATTATTTAATATTTTAACCCTAAATGAATGTAAATTGTAAATAGGAAATAACAATTAATTTGATATAATATTGTATAAAATTGAATATTTACATGATAGAAACGAAAGAAAAATTAGAAAATTTTAAAAAATAGAATTTTAGAAAATTGTGTACAAAGTTTATTTAATATCTTTTAGAAAAATTATGTTTTACGCCAAATGCTCTGGTTCACAACTTTAGAAAAGCTGATCTGAAAGTTCCTAAAACATAAGGAAGTAAGCAGAAGCAACTGGCTAAATGTGTGTGTTACACACACACACACAAGCTAAATATTTGTTTTCGTTAGTTGACCACCCTACAAATTTTCTCCTACAAACCCACGCACGCACACATTATATATATATATATATATATATATATATATAATGTGTATTTGCATAAAATATATATCAATATATATATATATATGTTCATTTTTATTCACATAACTATATGAATGAAAATGAAATATAGATGTTTTTTACTGAATAAAATTTTTTTTGAATTTTCAGAAAAAACTAAATGCATGCAAGAAATTTTCTCTTGCTTATGCAACCATAGAAGATTGTATGTTGCATATTGTTTCGAATCAATAGTGTACAATTTTGTATCAAATACAGTCTGTATTCTTAAAAAAAGAGAAAAGAGAGATAGAAAACATTATTATGAAAGTCGCTTTGTAAGACATTAATTAAATGCTTAAAGCTGTTGAAGAACAGATTCATAATTCTTTTTCCCATTATTATTATTTTTTTTTCATTATGTTTTGTGCTTTCATAATGGTTGCATAAAGAGGTATTGTGTATTGTATCTCCGAGGAAAAATAATGAATTAATCAATAGTCATCAATAAATTACTAAGAAGAATACTCGAACCCAAGCATGACGTGTTTGTTGATAATGTTTGGTAATTTACTTTAATGTGCTTGTTGAGTTCTTGATTACATTTTAATTTGAAAATAATTTTTATTCTAATATTGAATGATTAATATGGGTATTATTCTTTAAGTAAATCAATAGTCATCAGCTGGGGTTTAATTTTGATACTATTCTTTAAGTAAATCAATAATCAACAGCTGGGGTTTAATTTTGATACTATTTTTTAAGAAATTTCTGAACTGGGATGTTTCTTTTGTAAATGCTTTAAAAATTTTTATCTTGAATAAAAATGTCAGAATATAAAGTTTACATTGCATAACAGCTCTGAAGAAGCATGAATGCCATGCTCTTGTTTTCAATAAATTGAAAATTTTTTTTTTTATTTTCAATAAAATCTGAAATAATTCTACTTGTGTATTGCTTTTATATGTATAAAAGCAATACATAAATTATTTTTGAAAGAAAAAGCGTCTTTCACAATGTTAAAGGAAAATTTAATCAAGATTTACAGATACATTTAAACGAATCTTTGTTTACAGATGACAACTTAAAATTTAAAATATCAATATGGGCATCATTAATAAATATATAGTGCAGAATATAAATCATTATAAATCATAAAACATACAAAGAGAGAGTCCAATCTCACAACATTCGCGTCGAAGTTTGAAATTCTAACAGTGATTCTTGTCTTCAAATTAATAACAATCCGTTACACGTGATCTGTAAAGTATTCTATAAAAAACAAAATATATATATATATATATATATATATATATATATAAAAATTAAAGTCAATTCCTACTTTTTTTTCATTATATTGCAGAAAAGTCATTTACAAATAAAGTTGAAATTTTCCTCTTACATCTGGCGCCATCTATTATTAGATACATGCAACATAAATCTAAAAAAAACTAAAATTAATTAATTTAATTTAATTAATGAATTAATTTTTAAAAAAACTGTATTAACATCAAGTGTCATCCACTACAATTTCAAAAAAATGTATTTGAACTATAGTGGATGAATAAAAGTATTTTATAAACGATTGAAAATTTGAACAAGATATATATAGGGAGAGTGTGAACTAATAGTAGGAAAGAAATTTCCCTCACTAAGTTAGGGAGTGGAAGTCTCAAATGTATAAAAGTAACTTAATAAGTTTGCATATTGTTGGTTTTGAATACCAGGTTTATATATCTGTAGTCATTCATCATTAAAAAGGCAGATAAGCAGCAGATGCACAACGAAAGGTTTGCTACATATTTTTTATGGTGCATAAGTGGGCCTCCAACACACCGTTGGGAATTGAAGGAATTACCTTGCCTTCTGCAGAGAAGTTTAGGTTTAACTTTAACTGTCTTTTCTTTTCTTTTCTCTGCACCTCACACCCCGTATCTAGGGCTGTGCTCCCTACAAGTAAGAAAGTAGAGGGGGTAACAGACCACCGACGAGTGATAGACAGTGCCTTCCGTGGGGATTTTTCAGGGTCACTGCTCAGCATTCGTGTATCATACTTGACTACCGATGCAAACAATTTTAGACACATTGTTACAATCGCCATCTAGTCTCCTCGCTTTTGAAAGCTGTGACTACAACTATGCCGTCGGTGGATTCGATGCTCAACGCTCATCTATGCTAATTGGTTTAATTAAACAACATATGTGTGCCATTTGTGAGAAAATCCAAAAAAACTCCCATAACCAACTACAATATTAATCCAAGAAATTTATACACGTTCATAATCTTCATCGAATTTCTTCATTTCTGAAAACAGGGACTGCAAAGAAACGCAGACAGCGTATTTGAGCCTCCAGTATGCTAATGGGGCCACGAGCTGAGCGACTTGCTATATCGGACCAAATATTTCCTACCCCAATTTGATAGGAATTCCTTCAGGGAGGGTATATTTTTGGGTCCTAATTCTCCTCTCCACCTTTTCGAATTCAATGGATTACCTTTCGGATTAAGGATTTATCGGGCCTATCTCTCACGTAGATACCATAAAAGTTAGCACTGTTTAATTTTTCAGATTTCGAACTGAGCACCTTCCGTTTAGAGATGCAACATACCATCCAGTATGCAACTCCAGATGTAAATTTCACCTGTAATAAAACGTGAGGAGTCATATAATAACTATATGCATATAGATAGCCTTATAAGAGCCATATAATGACTAGCATTATCTCTGTTAGTGATGTCACGTTACATTAGAGGTATTATAACAATATGTAACGTTAAACAAATTTTATGCCATTTTTCCTTTACCTTTTGGAATTCATAAAATGGTATAATCTAAAAAAGTGGATCAATCATTGAGAAATTATGATCATCAAGAATTTATACACACAAATACCAATATCATACTACATCAAATATCTAGTTAATCATTTCAAGGAATAATGTAGAATAATTCGTAAGTAATAGCAAAAAGGAAACGTTTAAAAGTTGCAAACACTCTATCAGTATGGACAAGTCCTTCTATCATAGCGAAATTAGGATTAGGACTTTTCCTCATCTCCCCTAAAAGCGAGGATTATTCTACTCACAGATTCGAATCCAATCGTAATCGGTCTCTTATCCTGAAAGAATTATGAAGTAATTTGACAAAAATTGCAGGGATGTATTATGGAGGCATTTTCGGTTTTAACAGGGCAGAATTGTTCGCTCCCCAGCTGAGAGCATGCTTCACTAATTAATTGAACAATTGGATTAAGAGTAAGTGAAAAATTCAATTGCAAATTTTACACAAAATTAGAGATCTGTGAGATCTGCAAGGTAAAGGATATGACGCATGAGATATTCTTTCCGCAAATCGTTCAAATTATATGTCTTTTTGAAATGCAGGAAAAGGCATTAAAACATAGACTAAATAACAATACATTTATTTAATTAGTTAAATTTTTTATATGAATTTAATAATTTATTTAACAGAATATTCAATGCTTGAACATTTCTATTTGAAGTAAAATTGTTAAATATGTAGACAGTCATAAGAGACTACATACAACCTATAAAATATCCATTTATAAATGTCTACAAGTTTATCTAAATGTTATTGTAGATAAAAATGAAAACATGGAAAAGTTAACATCTAAGTAGAATAATCACTATAAAAATTAGAAAAAATATGGTAATTACTGTAAAATAAATATGAAAAACTTATTTTAGAATGCATAATAGCTTGTAATCCTTGGGGAAAAAACAATATTTATTTTTGTCGCTCGATTGTTGGAGATACATTTAAAATTTCTGAAGCAGTTTTTGCTAGATATACGAGCAATAATAATTCTGTCCTAATTTTCCCTATAAATATTCTACGGGATTCTATCAGGAGAGAGGAATATACTAATCTTCCTAATAAAATTTTCCATTCCGGTTAACCATTGAACTTGATAAGACTTTAAGGGACTTGATTAAAAACTCACATCGTCATTACTTTTGATCATTGTTCAGACTTAATTTATTGATTGTACATTAATATTATATTATTTAATATTATTATTATAATTATTTAATATTAAAAGTTTTTTCATTGTTCTTTCAAAGCAGATAAATTTTACAGATATAAATATTATAATTCAATGCAGATAAAATATTACACCACCAAGCTATTCTCTTTTCTTTATAGTTGGTTAAAAATTTTAGTCTTCTGTAATTTTTTTGCCCTCTAAAAATTTCCATAATCAGCAACTTCAGATACCTGATAGTTGCTTTCATTTGTAAAAAACACTTCTTCTTCTTCGTTGTCGCAACAGCCCCCTGGTGGGCCAAGCCTGTCTGCCAGATTTCGAGACAGGAGATGTTGTCTTTTTACGGGATAGGATTGTGCACAGTACGGGCCCAACAGTCATATTAGACCGGGACCTACGATTTAAAATGGATTCCGAACCACTACAAGCATCCATGGCGCCGCCGGAACTCGAGCACGAAACTTGTGGCGCAGAGTACCGAAGCGCTATTCGATCCTCCATCAGACCAAATTCATTAATTACATGATCATAATTAATATTTCGAATGATATTGTATTCGATCGAAATAATAGAAAGACTGGATAATTGTTCTTGTCCGATAGTTGTTCTTGAATAATATTTCCTTAATCTCAACTTACTAAAAATTTTGTCTCACGAAATAATAGAAATGGGAAGATTTAGAAATATTTGAAGAGCCACATTGATATTTGGGTAAGACTCCATTAAATCAAAATTATGAATAGTCTGTAGAGTATTAAGTGGAGATGTAGAGAATTCTACACTTTGTATAAGAATCGTTACTTCCAACTTCCAATTTCCCTTTTGGTACGACAGTCTTCAGGTTCGAATGGTGGCATGGATGGGTGTTAGTGGTTCAGAATCCACATTATACTATAGGTCACGGTCTAATTAGCCCAAAGTGTACACAAAATGACCGTAGATCGACAAACCAAATCCAATTTCGCATTAAATTCATACATTTTAAAATCTTTGCTTTATTTAATTGTTAGATGAGCATCTTATTTTTTTTTAAACATCAACTATGCATCAATGTATCGTAAAGATCAGTCGCAGCAAAAGCAAAAATCTTCACAGATAATTTTCATTTTTTGATAATGCCAAACTGTTTGAGACAATAGTGTGACCAGAATAATAGTGTTGTCTGTGTTCACCATTTTTCACACACACACACACACACACACACACACACACACACACACACACACGCACACACACATATATATATATATAAGTATATCTGTTGTCTATCCTCTATAAGTTTGAAAAAGTCTATCCTTATTCGACTCCCAGGTTGCAATTCAAGTAATTAGATCACTAGAGAACACTTTTTCGATTGAAATACTTAAGTGCCGGGAGCTCATCGGACTTCTGGAGCAGAAGAACAAAAGGGTAGTTATCCAGTGGATACCTAGCCACTGCCGTATCTACGGTAACGAGCAGCCTGATTTCCTTGCTCGAAAGGGCACTAAATTGACATCTGGAATGTCGTACTACTGTGTAAAACTAGATATGAAAAACATTATGAGGATGAGGAACTTTTCAGATCTAGAGAATAAGGAGTAAGAATTGGAGTGAGACAGAGCTAGATAGAGTACTAGACAAGCCTCGTCGAAATGCAGTAGCTCTTTTCAGACTTATAACAGGACACGACTGTCTGGGAGAATACTTATATCGTATAGGTGTATATGACCATCCCTACTGTCGTCTTTGTGGCTTGAAGGAGCCTATGAATAGAAAACGTCTGCAATGTTGCAAGACACTCCATGGAACTGACTCCGAGATTGCAAGATATTGGCGTGCCAGAGAGCTCTTGGGGCGATGACTTCGGTCTTTATTTCTTCTACTGTCTTTTGATGTTTTTTGTCCTTTCTTTGTTGTATTTGTTCATATGTATATACTCTCAACCATTGAACATATATATGTGAGACAAATATGCGTTTACTAATGTATTTAAAGTTTAAACAAATACACTGATTTTTAAGCATATTGATTTAGATTTTAATATTTCATTTCAAAATCTGACAATTGAAGTCCAACAGTCAGTTCCCATGCCTACGTGTGGTATGGCCCTGATAATTCTCTAGACAGGAAAATCACTCTAATTGGTTTCTGATGTTAGCTTCATTGTTGAGGATATGAAATTACAAGATAGCAAGGAAATAATAAGTTCACTCTTTTCGAGGGAATAACAACTTTTTATTATCATAGCTCGATTTTGAAAAGCGGATACAATATTATATTATTAATTTATCTGAAAATCGATCATTACAAACATTTTCCACATGAAATTGAAATTCAAATTGATGAATTAAATAAAATAGTTTGTTTAACGACGATGTATATCTTATTAACCATAGACACTTATTCATAGAAATCTGGAGATCAAAATCAGGATAATTTAACCCCTTCGCATCTATTCCTGTCAACAAACAACTCCATTGAGTGTCAAGTGAAAAAATACCGGATAGACTTGAACGAACAAAGTAATGAGGGATTATCGTAATTTTTTTAACTTGTTCAAAAACGAGACATTGGAGAAATAATACATAAACTTTAAATTACCCTGATTTACTCTATGTACACGATGAAATCCTCCCTAAAACATTCTTCCCTCAAAACAAACAGCACTCTCGATTTCCCACACTGATTTGAACACCACACGATTGCTAATTGGACAGTGGACGCGATAACGACTGACAGCCCCAGCAATCGCACAATCAATTTGGACTACTTACAGCACCCAGCAGTCCGTGAAGCCAGTGTGCATGTTGGTGAAAATGACGATTGGTGATTGATGAATGGGTTAAGGAAGTTCAGTATGGTGTTTTCTTGGAATTTTTTGCTGTTTTGACTAACCAAACATGATTGACGTGATTATTTTGTAATGATAAATGACGTAGATGTTTTGCATAGTTTACTCCTACAGTGTGGTTATCTACTAATTTGTGGTCTATTTTATTTCTCATCAAAAATGAGTTTGCTTTGCATTTTCTTTTCCTATTAAGTACATAGTTTTTGAAAAACAAATTTTACATTTTTAAAAAATTCTTATAAGTAAATAAACAAAATTTAAAATAATATATTTTTTTATTTATTGAGAAAATATAATTTTATTGACGCAGTTTAGAGCATTTTCATCATCATCATCAGTAGCACGCCATCCCAGGGGCCAAGGCTTTCCTTTGAAGATATTGCCATGCATTCCTCTGGGTGACAAGGGTCCTCCAATTCTTAACCTTTAGTACAGCAAAATATTTTTAAATTGCGTTTATCCATCCCAACTTGGGTCGTCCTCTTCCTCTTTGTCCCTGTGGCTTTGCTAAAACAAGCCTTTTTAAGGCCTTAGGTCTATATATAGAAAAAAGCAATCCAAGTTCCAAAAGTTAAATCCAGATTTCGTTTCCCATAATCCTTATTCCAATCCGTGTCCGTAAGGTCTGCCTTCTTCACAGGAACTCTTAACGGAGAGGATTTTTACGGGATGGAGTTGTCAACCCCCACGCCCAACGCCCAACTTGGAGGACCAATCCCCTGATATAATCCCAAGGGGCAGGGTACCCAGCTGAGACTGACACTGACTGACTGACTGACTGGACACTGAGTACCTATTTTAGTCGCCTTTTAAGACACGCATAGGCTACGTTGGGACTATTCTACTTTGGTTACCACACGGCGATTAGAGCATTTTAATATCCATATTATTAAGACACACACAATACATAGAATCTTATATATATATTTTAAAGTTTTGAAAACTTTCAGAAAAATAATTTTTTTTGTTATTGTTATTAACGTTATAACATGATTGTATTAAACAAGCTGGTAATTTTAAATAAATTTATTTATATTGATCCTTCCAATGTTTAATAAGTTCATTCAATGTATGTGTTCCAATGTTTAATAAGTACATTCAATGTATGTGTTCCAATGTTTAATATGTACATCCGCATACAACCAACAATAATTTATCGAAACACATTAAATTAATTAATTGTTTTTTTTCTTCTTCAAATTGCTATGGACGGTAAGATATGGGTTGATATGCACTTTTCAATGTGCTGATCGGTCTTCAACATTTCTACATAATTTTTAAGAATTTTTTTGCTTTTTTTCTCATTTCTGGAAAACAGACATGAAGTAGCAATTTATCGCATTAATATTCTGTCTTGCCCGACTGATGGTCGTTAGACATAGTTAGAGTGTAGGAGATATCAGGTTCGTAAGTTATGGAGTCTTTGCTTTCAGACAGAAGGGAATCGCTGACGATTGTGTCAATGAGTGTAAAGTACGTCGTTAACTGATACAAGTCTCATACTTTATTATACATGTAGTTAATATTCCAATATTATCAATAATAATGCAGAATAATTTGCATGCAATAGCAAAAAGAAGAAAGTTTAGATGTTGTAATCACTTTATCAAGTGTTTACATCATCACAAAATTAGGAATGTGACTTTTCCTCATCTCTCCTAAAAGCGAGGATTATTCTTCTCACATACATGAATTCAATCGTAATCAATCTCTTATCCTGGAAACATGACAAAGCAATTTATGAAATTACAGGGATTTTTACAGCGGAATTTTCAGTTTTCACAGGTCGCAGAATTGTCGCTCCCAAACAAATAGCAGGCTTCGGTAATTATTTGACCAATTGAATTATATTAGATGAAAAATTTCTTTTCCAGACTTCCTGGTGGAAGTTTTGCGGATTTTATTGGGGCCAGCGACATTCTTCATTCATCATCGCTGGCCCCCATTTTCTCCATTCCGAGACTTAAATACGTACTTTAACCCCTAAAAATTTTCCGTAAAGGCATTGCCATCCATTCATCTCCGATCGTTTTGTTGTTAAATGGACTATGAGATCAACCGATGTTCAATAACAACAACAACAAAAACAAAAAAAACTTTTTCTGATTTAGATATGTTAGAATTAAAATTTTTTTCATGGGAATGTTTTTTCTTCTAATGCAGCTGGCAAATAGACCGTGATCTTTCGCATGCACCGATGTTACTCACTTTGCATTACCCAGGGGGCGCGTGTAACTTGATGGTAAGCCACAGGCGCGGAGTAACAATGCCCCCGCAGCGCGCTACGATCCTATTAGGACCGGGACCTACAGCTTAATGTGGATTCCGAACCACTACAAACACCCATGGGAAAGCCGGGATACGAACCCGATACCTGTGGTACCGAACGCCAGAGCGCTAGCCATTCGGCCATCAGGCCTCTTTCATAGGATTGTCAATATACAGAAATGTCAATAAAACTAATCACGCACATTGCATATCCTATATTCGTTAAGCTCAAAATTATGTATATTTTATTGTATGCTAATGGAATTTTCATAAACTATTAAATATAACAAATGTACCAGATCATGTTCCTTATGATGTACCTCATTTTTCCGGGTTCACACATAAAGATTTTTCAAAAGTTCAAGTAAAGTTCAGGTTCCAGTAATCCTAAATTGAAGTATAGGCTAATAAATAATATGTATTTTTTATCCTAAATTATAGTATAGGTTAATAAATAATATGTATGTAAACGTAAAATGCCTACTTTGCTATGTCTTCTAAAATATATATTTGCTTATAGAACTTAAGTGGTTATTTTGGAATTATTAATTATCACTAGATACAAATTTTTAATTAAAATTACGCTAAGATGTTGGTATTTAAAAGAATAATAATTCTATGTAAATAAGTTGGTTATATACTATACTATACTATATATATATATATTATATTAAATTATTTTATTTTTATTAAATATTACATCCCTTTTTTATTACCTACACATTTTACCTTTGCTATATACATTCTATGACATTTGACATTTGACGCCCTGGGTTATAAAACAGTGCTAAACGTCACTTATTGTAAATTAATATTTTATCTTGTATTTTATTGTAAATTATGTTCTAAATATATAATTCTGCATTAAAAAATTTTGGTAGCCTGATGGCCAAGTGACTGGAACTCTAGCTCTCGATGCCACAGGTTTCGGGTTCTAGTCCCGGCAGTGCCATGTACGTTTGCTGTGGTTTGGAATCCACTTTAAACCGTAGATCCCGGTCTAATATCACTGTTGGGATTAAGGCTGACAACTCTACCCGTAAAAAAAAAAAAAAAAAAAAAAAAAAAAAAATGTTCAGTCACATAAAATTTGTACACGGATTACATATTATAAACAGTTAATTTCAACTATTTCTCTATTTTGAAGAATTTTAAACAATTAAATTATGTTTGATATTATACAAATAAATAAATTATAATAATAATCGATGTCATTTGGAAAATTGTATTATCCTAAACTGAAGATAAAATACTTTGGAATCATAAAAAATATAAATATTTTAAAAAATTGAAAGAATTAATCATATTTTCATTAGGATAAATTAACAATCATATTATAAATAATTAATGTATTCTAAATAATGAATCATATTTTCTAATAAGGATATTACACATATTCACCATTTTGTTAATTGACAGCTATTTTTTCAATCTTTTGCCATAACGATTTACACGCTAACGATTACTAACGACCCTAGAGGTTGGAGACCGGCATAGGATAAAAAAATTAAACAAGCTGGCAACTTTAAATAATTTTATTTAGATTTTAATGTCTAAAAAATGCATATAAAACATAGAATATATCAGTTTTAGCTCACACCATCGCTGTATGTGGTCATGCGGTCATTCTTGAAAACTCTTGATGTATTGACAGTAAGATACACACGATTGGTTGTAGGAAACATCTTCTATCAGTAAGAGGCACCTGATTGGATCACAGGAGAGTCTTCTGACATCCTATGATGATCTGTTAAGACATCCATTCGGAGCGTTGCAAAGTTAAAAGTAATATTTTAAAAATTAACCAATATCTAATTTGTGACACTGAAAAAACATTTCACTTTATTTCTCGATAATTCCCTTCTAAAAAATAGCAAATATAGGTATTTGAAAAGTTCTTAATTGTAATATTTTTCAATAAAATTTTACTTTAGGTTTATTCAATTCCATCTATTAGCTCACACTCTCCCTATATATATCTTGTTCAAATTTTCAAATTTTTAAAAATAAAATACTTCTTATTCATCCACTCAAGTTCAAATACATTTTTTTTGAACTTGTAGTGGATGGCACTTGATGTTAATACAGTTTTTTCAAATATTAATTCGGTAATTAAATTTAATTAATTAATTATAGTTTCTTTAGATTTAAGTTGCATGTATCTATCAATAGAGGGCGCCAGATAAACTTAAAAAAATCAATGAAAATTATTTATAAAGGACCTTTTGCAATAGAGTGAAAAAAAAAGAGGAATTGACTTTAAATTTATTTTTTTTATATTACTTGTTTTTAGTATTTTTTTTTTTTTTTGTATATTGATATAACAAGAAAAAAGAAATTTGTGCCAAAAGTAAAAATCCCCTAAAAACTGGGAACATGAAAATATGCTTACAGAATATGAAAAGTTTTCTGTTAGATTTTATATATAAACCCATTTTGCATGAAATAATATTACATACAACATTTTATAACAGGAAGAATAATAGATCAATTAAATTGCAGAATAAAACTGTGAATAAGGTAAAATATTTTCCAAATTCCCAGCTTCTAATTATGCGGAAATTTATATTTCGTAATAAAGAAATCAAAGTTATAAAAAAATAAAGTCATGCACAATGTTTTCGAACCTTTTTTTAATCATTCTTCCGTTAAACGAATCTATTCTTATTCGTTCCACCCTTAAAAATCGTTGCACGCCATTAAAATTTCCTACACTAGAAATCGAACTCATCACGAAAGTCAACAAAATACTTCTTCCTAAGAAAAACAAGGAAATTCTAAACCCAATCTTTCTAATGAAGCCTACAGAAAAATATCGCGCTGAAAAATCTGTGTTGCTTTCGCGGAATTTAATTGGAATTCTTCACAAATTCGATTTCTTGGCACGCGACATCTTGTTCCAAACGATTTCGTTTCGATTGGAATCTTCGACAATTACTTCCAGACGAAAATTATTTAATTATTTTTCTTGTGAGAAAACCGATATTTGAAAAATCTTTCCATGTTTTCTTGCAACACTGTTTAAGACGACCATTTTGGTGTTTCAATTCAGAAAGTATAGATGAGTTGGTGGTGTATGTTCCATTAATGATTTAAGATGATTTGGAGGTTGGTACTTAGTATTTTAGGTAAGAAAATTTTAAAACTGCAACAAATACATTGTAAATTCGTGTTTTATTTGATATAATAATCTTTTTAAAACCTTTTTAGTACCACCTTGTAACTGCAATTATTCTAAATGTCTATGTATTAGATGGAATAAGATAGATTTAATAATTATGTTAGTAATTTTTATTTTAGTAGATTTGTTGTCTATGCATTTATATATTAGAATCTGATGATTAAAGATATTTATAATGTAAAATGGTTCTTATGTATCCAAACATTTAAAAGTATATCAAAAATGTATTTCAACTGTGTAGATAAAATTATACATGAGGTTTATTGAATAAGTCAGAAATACATAGAAAAAAAATTATTGTATTTTATTTAATCTAATTTATAAATATATTAAAGATATTGAGGTCCTTACTTGGATGGATTTCATCTAAATCACTGCAATGATTCAATGATTCAAAGATTTCAACATTATAATGATAAATAGGAGAAAGTTTATAAAAGGCGAATTAAAAATCAATTCCTGTTAAACACTTATAGCATATTTTTATTTTCTTAAATTTCATAACAATAAAATAATGTTTTTTGTTAAAATAATTTAGTATATATATGTATATATGTCACACATTTTTATTGAAGTTGCATATTTTATACCTTCTTCTATTATGTAATAATTTTTTTTTTTAATACAATACCCCAGACTTTCTCAAAATATTTATATTTATTTTCTTATTTTATAAGCACTTAAAGTGAGTAAGAGGTTTTAAAACATTTAAATTTATTTATCGAAAATTATGAAAGGTATTTTTGTGTAAGTGTCTCCTTATTTAAAATCTTAGAAAAATAATGCTAATTTTTGTTTTTTTTACTAATTGAGCATGTAAATGAATGAGCTTGATGCAGTATATATAGTGTATGAATGACAAAATAGAATTACAAGTTATTAAAAAGTCCTTTAAAGTAAACAACTTCAAAACTTTCTTGAGAATTGTTCTAAGCAAGTAACCTTGAGTAAAGATCGAACTTTATTAGTTAGAACAATGTTTTGAAGAAAATGGTGAATTTTGATCTCCTATAAATGTTTTCTTATAAATTCTTCATGAAAACAGAAATAACTGTGTTTTTAGAATGCAATTGGTGCAAAACTGTGTGTAATATATAAAAGAAACCCTACAAATTTACGAAATTGTCAAAAAATGGAGAGTATGACATGAAACAGTACAGAATGGTCCTGAGTTAAGACTTAAGAT
Organism: Caerostris darwini; assembly: GCA_021605075.1. Lineage (NCBI taxonomy): Eukaryota > Metazoa > Arthropoda > Arachnida > Araneae > Araneidae > Caerostris > Caerostris darwini. The sequence continues at coordinate 16,974 of BPLQ01006802.1, forward strand.
TAAGGTTTTTAGACTTGAGATTTTTGAGATTAAAGACTGAATTAAAAAAAAGCAATGGATGCTATTATTTAGAGATTAGACAATACCCAATAGGATTGCAATAATTTGGTGATCTTAATAGTGGTATAAATATGTATAATTCATACAATATTCTTATTTAATTAAAATTTTAGCCGTATATTGAATAATAATGAATTTAAAATGTGAAAATTATATAATAAAAGGTCAAGTAATCATTGTAATTGTATTTTTAAAATATATAATAAGAAATAGTTCTATTATTGTTATTATTTTTAAATACCAGTCACTTTAATCTGACATCATCCATGACTTGAAAACAAGATATGAGTAGTATGATATTCAGAATTAGGAAGGGAGATTCAGCATTATGAAAGCGTCCCACAGTTCAGTACTACTACACTGCCCTTTACAATTCAGTGGTGTTTATAAACGTGAAGTTCACTACCGCATATTCAAATTCTACGGGAAAAAAAGGTTATCAGATATGTTCACCTATAATAAATTGAAATTTTCAGGGAATTGATTTATATTTTTTTTGTTTATTTTTGAAATTGTCAATTTAAATTATTAAAGTAAATAATAAAATAAATAAAAAGTTTGTTTTGTCTTCCAGTTCTTGGTAAGCTGTCGAAATGTGAAACCGATTCAGAAGTCAATGAAATATTGAAGGTAATTATTTTATAAATATTAATATTGATGAAGATGGTTTTTGACTATTTGATAGCCTAATTGATACTTTAAAAATGCATAAATTTTTTTCTTTTCATTTGAAATATAGTAGATTACAGTAACAGTATTATTATTCTATGTATGCCACTTTTTGGTAAAGTGCATACGCAGTCTTTATTAATACAAGTATCATTCGTGAAAGGGATGTCTTTCATCAAATTGAATTAATAGTATTAGACATTAACTTTATATATTTCTTAGTACAAAATAGACCGTCTTAAAGCGCTGTTTTGGCCAATAGAGACAAAAATCTAAACCATTTTTAAAAACTAAACCTCATTCTCTGAATATAGCAAATTCAGTTAAATTGTGCAGATTTTTTTATAGAGCTGTAAATACATAAGAATTGTATTGTTTCAGAAATTTAAAAATATGTTGATTTTTTTAAAATTATATTTAAACAAAAAATAAAAAAATTTTGATGAAATTAATAATGAAATTTTGTTTAATTTATATTTAATAGTTGAAATTTTGTTATGGTATGATATGTTCCCTGAAATGATTCTTTTTGCTTTACTTTTTAACCCCTTTACAAAGCAAATTCCAATATAGTTAATTTGATTTACAAGCACTTTTCAAAATAGATACAATCTCCTAATAACTAACTGAGTTTCAGTAATACATTTTAATTCTCGTTTTTTAACTTGTTGCTTTCTTATAAAATTTTTTTAATCCTTAGTATAAGAGAGTAAGCAAATCAGTTTTCCTTATGCACTCTCAAAGAGATGGTGCTGCCATCTACGAGAAATATCTAATACTATGAAAATAACGTTTGAGAAAAAAGATGATTTAAAAAATATATTATATCGGAAAATAGAAAATACTGCAACCCTATATGAGGCGATAACAATTTCCTATTAAATAACAGAAAAATAAGATTTTAACAATGCTATTAGCTACTGTTTTTGAGCTTTAAAGTGGTCATAATTAATTATAAAAAGAAAAAAAAATGTACTCTTAAGCACTATTCCGCATGGGTATTTTTCGACGGAAAAAAAATCAATATTTTAATTAACTTTGTATGTTGAAGGAGCATCTTTCCTGTTAATAAATTTAAATTTAAATTGAATATAATAAAGATTAAAGCAAGAGAAGACAATGAAAGATTTAACAGGATTAAAGCTGAAAGCCTTTACTTTTAAATAACTTTACTTTTTTTAGTCGTGATTAATTAAATAATATGCAAATTTATACTGAGGTCTGATGGCCTAGTGCCTAGTGCAATGGCGTGCGGTGCCACAGATTTCGGGTTCCGGTGCTGCCATGGTTGTTTGTGGTGGTTCGGAATCCACTTTAAACTGTAGACCCCGGTCTAACATGAGAACCCTAGCCGGTAAAAAAAATATATATCATGCTTCGAAATCTACGAATGAGCAGATGGCTTGGTCCACCATGGGAGGCTGTTGCACCAATGATGATGATGATGATGATGACATATTTATGCTAAGATAGTGTTGTAAAAATTATTTGCCTCTATTTCTGATTATTTTTATATTTGGATTTAATTGATTTTATGATACTTGTATAATTTAGGTATTTTAATGATGAAAATATGAGGCACTACTTGTGATTCTTTACTTATTACCAATCCAAATTTGCTGAACCTTTTATAATGAGAAAGTCATGATAAAATGTTCAACAGTTCAGTAAGTGAACACAGTGTTTTTGTATTATCTTCCCTCACTTCCGAAATGCATACATTTTACATTGCTCACTAAACATTTCTGGTATTATTTAATTAAGAATTGTTCTTCAATTATTTATTGATTACGTTACCAATAACTTAGAATTGAATACATTATATATATGCACGAAATTATTTTGACTGTTATCGATATGCTTTAAGTAAATTATCTATTTTCATGTACTTCCTCAGATAATAACGCTTATACTGATAAGTATATCCCGATATGCTGATATATATATTCACGATATACTGATTCCTCAGATAACAACACTTATTATATAGAGCTTTTATTCACATCCGACGACATCCACTTACCATGCGTAGAGAAATATTTGCGAATTATGCATTCAGATGACCAACATTACGAGAATCAAACCTGCTACAAAATCCTTTTTAGATACAGAAACAAGGACAGGAAACCATTACTTAAAGTATAATCTTCCTAATCCATTTAACATAGTCTACGAACTATAATTGAAAGTTATGAGGCAAAGATATATCCATTGATTGAAAGGAAGAATGTAAATTGCAAAATATTCCATTTCAATTTAACTACCAGGGAAACTTTTCGAAGTTTTCCAGCTTGAAGCCATTCGAATTAAGATAGAAGTATGAATGTTTTACAATAACAGTTTTAGAAAGGAAGTAGTTTTTGACTTATTTCTCGCATTTCAGTTGTAGGAATGTTAAAAGTGTATTTTCTCAATCCAATTAATATTTCAATCCATATATTAACCTTAAAAACTGCAGTATTGTTTATCCTGAAAAGGAAATCTCTTTAATCTCGTTGAGAAAGGATTAAAGATATTACCTACTTAAATAAGCAGATATATGGGTTTACGAATAAAAATAAAACCTTCTTGTGTTTTTGATATACATTAAATTCTTTAAACAGTGTTTATATTGATATAGATAATGCTGTGCAATTCTAAATTTAATTTAATTTTCAAGCAATATTTATAGTTTTTCAAATTACAGAATAATAATTAGAAATCTAGATTTTAATAATTTAAATTAATATATTTCAGTATTTAATTTCAAGTAATTAAAAATAATTTCGGAATCGAAAAATATTTATTTATTATATTTAACTATCCCTAAATCCCTACTAATTTCCCTATTCATTTATTAATATTTTCTCTATTAATTTCCCTATTTCTTTCCTTTTCCCTTTTTTTTTCCAAGCGAAGGATTTTTGTTTTATAATTTAAATTATAAAAAAAATATTAAATTTTATTTCTTATTGAAATATTTTTTTAATTATTGCAAAAGTACTTGAATTTACGTCGTTGACTCCCATGCATCACAGATGCATGATTGGAGCATAAAGATGGAATACAAAACAGCAAAACAAAATAGTAACTCATAACAATAACAATAATTACAGCAAAATTGCGACTACATAAAAATAAAAGAAAATGAGTCGCTGGATGCCAATTGCATCACCTCCCCAGCCCGCCAATATCTATTTGCTCTATAAGTTTTCTTCATTCATTGAAGAACAAGTTAGCAAATGATCTTTGTCCATCTCAGAGTTCTGGTTGCACAAAGGACTGCTATATACACTATCTGGAAGAAAGTGACGGGACACCCTTCGAAAAGTAGAAAAGTCGACAATACTGCTGACACATGCGCAATAATAGGTATCACGTGTCAGCCATATCCTATAAATACTCTGTGGAGTCGACTAGAGTTGTTTTTTGTCAAGATACCGCCACGGGAAGAGTTGTCTAAGTTCGTGAAAGGTGTGTTGGTTGGACTGCATCTTGCCAAGGTGTCAATTAGGGAGATATCCCGTCTCCGTAACTGCTCAAAATCAACTGTAGCACGTGTTGTGTGTCGCTACAAGAGTGAGGGGCACTGTCAGAACAAACCCCAAAGTGGACGACCTACAGTTCTCACCAGCAGGGACCGGCGGTTGCTCGGTAGGGAGATTCGAAGTAACCATGGATAACATCGCTAATGAGTTTAGACAAGCCACAGGTGTGGCCGTTTCGACCAAGACTCTTCGTATCGAGGCCCATAAGTTAGGTTACATTGGATGTTCGGCGGCCCATAAGCCTTTGATTACGAAAACCAACAAGAAAGCGCGCCTTCGATGGGCCAAAGACCACCGTACTTGGACTCTGGAGGACTGGAAACGCGTCCTTTGGAGTGACGAGTCACGATTTACCCTTTTCCGTTCCGATGGACGTGTTTGGGTATGTCGTTTACCAGGAAAACGCCTTTTGCCCGAGTGTGTCGTCCCAACTGTAAAGTTTGGTGGAGGAGGATTGATGGTATGGGCCTGTTTCTCCTGGTATGGGGCTGGATGGTCGATGGAGCGATGAATGCCGATAGATACTGTGATATTCTCGACAATCATGTCCTTCCTACCTTGTGGGCAACGTACGGTATTAATGATTGCTGGTATCAAGACGACAACGCTACATGCCATGTTGCAAGGAGGACTCTTGATTGGTATGTGAACAACAACGTTAAACGCATGGAGTGGCCAGCGCAGAGCCCTGATATCCCAATTGAACATCTCTGGGACGAATTGGACCGTCGGTTGAGGGCCTGCATCCCACTCCCCAAAAGCAAGCCTGAACTATGGAACTTCCTGTTAAACATTTGGAAGGAAATTCCTCTTGTCACTAAGGCTAATTTAGTGGAAAGCATGCCCAGAAGGGTTGCAGCTGTGATCGCAGCCAAAGGAGGCCCTACCTCCTATTAATTTTAATAAATATGGGTTTATGTCATTATAGTGTCGTGTCCCGTCACTTTCTTCCACATAGTGTATATCAATGCTGTGTAAATGTTTAGCAAGACAATCATGTCCAGCCTCCAAGAGGAAGGCCGCTACTACGATGGATCTAGAGAAGTCTGGGATTTTACAAATTGAGTCCCTCCACTTCTTTTAACTGCTTAGTTTCTTCTAAAACTTTGATGACAAAATTTTCCCATAGCATATTTTAATACTTCTCTTAATTGATGAAAATGCTACTTCACCATTATTTGATTGTGAAATTTCAGTTAGCTAATTTCCTTTTTATCTAATTTATCAGCCCATTCACTTCCAGCTATTCCTACATTAGATGGCATCCACTGCAAACACAACAGTCATCCCTTTAGAAACTAGAATATCAAGAGTTCTTCTTCAAGAGTCAATAATTTTTGATTCCGCTACATTATGTGCATCTATGGCTTGGATTTCTGACATGGAGTCTTAATAAGTCACTATTTAACTATAACTATGTTTTACATTAAAGATATAAATTGATTTTAAATAATTTTTATTATTTTAGTTTTGATAAGTCACTAATATTGACTTTTTTTAATGTATAAAAAACAGCAGATTGAAAAAAAAAATTAAGGAACCATCTTTATTCTTTTCAAATAAAAATTGATTTTTAATTTTAATTTCAGGTAAAAGATGCAAATTTATACGAAAATCTTGAAAATAAGGAAGATTATCTCGATTTTTTCAATGAGGAAGCTAAAACTGAATTACCACAAAATTTTGGAGATGAATATTTACACAAAGAAATAAATGATGATGGTACAGAAGATTTGCAATTCAGCACTGCAAATTACTCGTCAACATCGGAGGATTTAGACGACACAAGAATTGATAATAATATCACTGAACCTTTACCTGAATTTCAGAAACCAGAAGAAGATTATCAGCACAATTATTCCACTGATTTGTCATATGATAACAGAATGTATGATTCTTTCCAACAGTCTGAAGGTGATTCAGACTGTAGCAAACAAGATTCTGAATCGGAAAATCAGAGCTTCGATGCATATTATCCCACACTGATTAAGAAAAGTTTGAATAATAAACATGAGTATTTTAGTGATTCAGAAACTCCTAAAGCAACTAATTCAGTGTCGGAATTGAAGGCAAATACTGAAAATGATTTTTCACATACTAGAAAAGACAGTCTTATGACTAAAAACAATAAATCTTATATACGATTTGATGATTCAGAAAACGGCAGATTTTATTTGAATGCAGAGGACCAAACATCTCCAGAAATTTCAAGTCCCACTGTACCATCTTCTACAGAATTGTATACCAGTAGTGACAATGAATATATGTATAATTATCAACCAACTCCTCCTAGAGAAGTTGAAAGCCCCCTACATGAAGAATCTGACCAAGATGAAAATCTGAAGAAGTTGGACAACCAACAGTTATCAAATTACCACAAAAAAGACAGACATGAACCATCTGATGATTTAGAAGATGCTGACCTCATTCCTCTGAAGCAAGCTGAAGGTACAAGGAAAATAACGATATTAAAGCAAAAGACGACGCATTCAATATCAAAGGAAGAACAAGAAACCATAAATATTCATCAAAATCCACAACATAGATCATCAAGTGACGAAAGGATTGTAACAGAATCTCTATTAGAAAATAATGATTCACCCAAACATGAAAAGATTGAAAATAGGGAAGAAACTATAGTATTTGTTAAAGGCACTCACATACCTGGGAAAAATTATGGGCCAGAAGATGACACATTTGGATATTATTTCGATACGTATGAGAATCAACAGCCCGATTCGGAACATGCCAAGCAATTTCAAACAAATATTAAAGGTGGACCATCCAGTGAATCAAATCATAGAATTCAATATAATAATCATGGCGATGGATACTCCACACAATATTTTTCAAATAGCCAATCAAAATCATCTGAGCTTAACAAAAAGCCAAGAAATAAAGAATATACCTCCCCATCTTCAAGAAAAATTAATCAGGTAGATCCCCCTAATACGGCACCTGAAGCGGAAATAACGTATAATTTTCCAAGAAATCATGGAAAGCAACTAGTAGATACAAATTCTCAGCATAGTTATAATAAAAATAATGGCCCTGCAATTGGGAATTCAGAAGACAGAAGACATCATGGTGAAAACCAATATGTAAATTTGTCAGATATTGATCCGGATCAGTTGTATATAGATGAAAATACTGGACAGTTAATAAAATTTGTTACAGAAGAAGAAGCTAAAAAACTTGGTATAAAAGCAGAATATCTTACAAATGAACAAATAAAAGAGTATTCGCCAACTAATTTTGAAAAAACTGCAGGTCAAGATCAAGATTACAATAAACAACATGGTTCTAATAATGTATACAAACAAAAAGATGAGGGAAGACAAAACACAAAATATACTCATTTATCGAGTGCAGGTCAGTCTTTTCACTCTCCTGTAACTAAACAAAGAGGAGGCAATTCCTATCAGAAACAAGCAATAGTTGCTAATAATAATCAATATCATTTTCCTTCAAAACATGCATCAGCAAGATACAACACTAATTCTTTACCCTTTAAGGATAATCATGTTGTTTATGAAAATGAGGAGAATGACGCCAATCCTTCTCATGGTAACATTGGAGATGATTATGTTTTGTGTCCTAAGCACTCTAGTGATTCTATTCAAAATCAGGAAGGGAACAAGTTAAATTTCGAATCTCCAGGATATTCTGTTTCAAACCAAAAAAGTTCTTATAATCAAAATAATAATAATAACAAAGGATCAGGTGATACCATTGACGATTATAGCAATAATAACAATAATCAATATCACGTAACCAGTGATGATATCAGTCATCCAGAGAGCAAGAATATTTTCACAAATACTAACTTGAAAGGACAAAATTTTGGAGGAAATACAAGAGATTATAAAGGAGCTAGAGAACTAGATGATAAACCGACTGTTCTGTATGAGCCTCAGTATGATGAAATATCTTTTAAAAATGGAAACTCTTACCCAGATAATTATAAAAGTAGTAAAGGATTTAACAATTCACCAAATACCGGAATTATCTATGAACCTCAGGATTTTAAAAAGGATCATTCCCAAGCTCCAGTCTACAAAGAAAATGCAAAAAGTTTTACCCATTTTCCCAGAAAAACTGATTCTGTATCTCACGTTTATTTCGAAATGGGACATTCCAAGAATCATGGCTTAAGGAATGCAAAGGGTAGAAAATATAATAAGAACCAAGGAGGTTTTAGCAAGCATAAAAATAATAACTTTGGAGGATCGAATCTGTATGAGAATGATAGATCAAATTTAGGCAATATCCAGAATGATGAGAATTATAAAGTTTCGCTTCAGAATTTGTTTGGCCACAGTAGTAGAATGTTTTCCTTCGACAAAGATCAAGGATTTACAAAGCATAGAATCCCAAACATACAAAATACCGGGCATACTCATTATAAAGGGAATAACAATTTCATGCCTCAAAACGAATTAAACCAATTTCAAAATCAGTATACAGGAGACGTTCTAAAAATACCACAGAATTCTTTTAAAGGTGTTTTAGAAAATCTTAGCGGAAATAATATGAATTCTGGGTATACATTTCAAAATTCAAAATTATCTAGTGGATATTCTTCCGGTTTAGAAGGTGGACTTGAAAAACATGGTGATTATAAACAGGGTGAGGCATACATAATGCACAATGGAAATTTACAACCAATATATAATGGGAATCAGAAAGGATTTAGTGGGAAGAATAACATTCAGTCTCAAGCACCAGTAGAATATGTTGTTGTTGAAGTAGATGATGACAGTCATGGAGGTAAAGACATAATAGATGAATCTTTTCTTCTTCAACATCAAAACAACTTTAAAGGTCCGAATATTGGCACAATGGAAAATCACCCTCTTTTAGTTGATGGAGGAGCAGCTTATCCTATGGAACATCAAAATGTAAGGTACATAGTCGATGGTGGCAAAGACAGAACTTTTCACTTACGAAGAATGGCAACCATAGGCTACCACATGGCCAGAGGGGTTTTACCACAGTTACCAATGTTGGCATCTTCACAGTTGTCGATGTATCGCCCTAGATCAATAAAAGGAAACATAAATTTTGGGTTACAAATTCATAAAAGGACTGGACCCCAGAATTTGGCAGAAAGACGAAGTGATATTAAAGAAATAAAAAAAGTGTAAGGACTTTCAACGTTTGTTATTATTTAACGTTTGGGAATGGTTATATATAAAAAAAGAAAGAAAAAATATGAAATAAGATGGATTTATCATTGTATTTTAATACATGGTTTAGCATAACACTGATCTTGATTGGGTGGTTCTTCACAATTATAAATAATGCACTCTTTTGAATGGAAGATGCACTAAAAAGGAACCTTTGATAAAATAAATAATTAAACGATTACAATTAAATCGAAAGATGAAACTAATATTTTTATTTTTAAGTGATTGCTTAAATATGTCATGCTATATTTATTAACTGATATAATATTATTGATAGTTATGAAATAAAAAATATAATTTAAAAAAATAAATTGCAAAACAACACCGTAATGAGTTATATTTAGGTTATTTAACACATATTTTAACATAACATTGGTTTTGACTGGGTAGTTCTTTACAATTATATATAATGCACTCTTATGAATGGAAGATGCATTAAAAATGAATCTTTCACGAATAATAAAATAAATAATTAGACGATTAGAATTAAATAGAAAGATGAAACTAATATTTTTATTTCTATGCGATTAGTTGCATAAATATTTCATCTTTTATTTATTAGCAGTGAAATAATATCAATAATTGTTATGAAATGAAAAAAATTATTTAAAAAATTAACTTGCAAAAAAGCATAGTAATGGGTTGTATTTTATGCTATAAGAATACAATATAGTGATAATTTTTGAGAAAAAATTAATGCAAATTTACTCCTTAAATTTTGAAAAGTGCTTAAAGGATTCATATTTTGCATAAATTGCATAAATGATTCACACTTTGCTTATTTAGAAAAACTAATGAAATAACATCATTAATTAATTTTTATGATATGCATAGAAAATTTAATAGGTGTTATATTTTTAATCTACTTTATAATTTCATCACATTAAGTTAGTAATTTATTACATAAATAATAAAAATTTAAACACGAATTTAAAATTATAATAGCAGCATATCAGATTTATATACAGTTTTTGAAGTTTATTAATCTAAGTATAAAATATAAAAAAAAAAAAAAAAAAAAAAAACTTAAGTAGAAAAAATTTGCAAGTTATTAATTATTTTCCTTAAATATGTATATTTAAATTCATGCATATCACAACAAAATGCGTATTAAATATTTTTAATTTAATTTTAATCTGTTTATTTATTTATTTTTGTTAAATTCTTTTAGTGTGTAATGTGCTAGTTAAAATTATATTTAATAAGAATTTACTGGTTTACTATAATCCATTTACCTTGTAATTGTGAATTATATTTGATTGTGGTTTTATTAAATGGAATTTTACGAATTAATGTTGCTGTAAATCTATTTGACATTTAACCCGTCTTGCATTTGTACATGAATGGAAAATAAAGACTTATTATTTTGTTTTTGTGTTACGCAATTATTTACCTGCTACTTTTTAAAAAAGTTATGGCTAATATACACTCAAGAGCCAAAACATTATGACCACCTGTCAATAACGAGTTGGCCCACAGCCTTTCCCATCACACACAGAAGTAAGTGAAAGAATGATTCTTCAGTCAGTCAATCAGTTTCAGGTTTACGGAGTTCCATGGCCTGATATGGGCCTAAACTCCTAGCTGAGAGTAAGTCACATGGTGATATAAAAAACATTAATAAACAACAAAGCAGTAAGTAACCAAGGTCTGTCCCAAATTACCAGATCAAAATAAAATTAAAGAGCAACGAGTAAATCAGAGAATTTCAATAATAGAAAACATAAATTAAGAAAAGAGAAATATAAAGTAAAAGTAAAGAAAATAATTAAAAAATAAAAGAAGAAAGCAAAAAATAAAAAACACCACAGGATGGAGTTGCAGCTGCTAGAAATGATGACTAAAGGAACAGGTCAGGGTGCTCCTGACAACTGAGCCAGTTCGTCTAGGGTAATTGTAAGTTATATAAGACCGCCCTAGGGCGTTTAGCATTCTCCGGCAGAGAAAAATCATATCTCGGAAGATTACGAATTTCCTCATTCGGAATGTGTTCAAGATGTGCATAAAAATTTTCCACAATCTTGAGCATATAATTTTGAATAGAAGGGAGGGCAAGACTATGACGAATGTCATCATTTCTAAAGTACCAAGGAGAATTAGTTATCATACGTAAAATTTTATTTTCAAGAGTTTTAATATAATTAATGAGATACCTTGCAGCAGAGCCCCAAACCAGACTCACATAAGTCATTACGGGACGCATATAGTACATGTAGATTAGTAATTTATTTTCAATAGAGAGGGGGGAATTCCTATTAATGAAGGGATAAAGCATGCGAAGACAGGCGTTAAATTTCTTTTTAATATGATTTATGTGGTTAATATATGTTAATTTACTATCAAGGTAGACTCCCAGATACTTAGCGTTAGTAGACCAAGTTATTTGTTGATTAAAGAGAAAGATGTTAGGAGGAGGAATTCTTCTCCTCGTGAATAGTACAGCCTCAGTTTTATCTACATTTATTTTGATTCTCCATCGAGTGAGCCATGCTTCTAGATGTGTGATATAATGTTGTAAATTGTTTTGCAAATCATGAACATTTTTATGTGAAACAATAATTGCAAAAGAATGATTCATCAGACTCTCCAGCAGCAGTTAAATACCACTTCCACCTGATCACGTGCCTTCCACGTCATCCAGGCGAGTTCATTGCAAAATGTAGGGGTGGTCATAATGTTTTGGCTCTTGGGTGTATTTTTCCTTTATAAATTTTTTTTTATGCAATATTTAATTCATTTAGGAAAAAAAAAAAGGATTATATTTATAAAGCAAATTTTGATGTACTACTTTTTAATAAATAAGAATATTCAGATGTATATAAACATATTTTCGAAAAATTACTTTTGTAAAATTTTTTATAATGAAACTTTTATGACAGTTAAATTGGGAATTAAAAATTTTAAGATGTTAATAATTTCCAAACTTTACTAGGCAGTACTAGGCAAACTTTACTAGGCAGTTTACTAGGCAAACTTTACTAGGCAGTTTACTAGGCAGTGTACTAGGCAAACTTTACTAGGCAGTTTATTAGGCAAACTTTACTAGGCAGTGTACTAGGCAAACTTTACTAGGCAAACTTTACTAGGCAGTTTACTAGGCAGTGTACTAGGCAAACTTTACTAGGCAGTTTATTAGGCAAACTTTACTAGGCAGTTACTAGGCAAACTTTACTAGGCAGTTTATTAGGCAAACTTTACTAGGCAGTGTACTAGGCAAACTTTACTAGGCAGTGTACTAGGCAAACTTTACTAGGCAGTTTACTAGGCAAACTTTACTAGGCAGTTTACTAGGCAGTGTACTAGGCAAACTTTACTAGGCAGTTTATTAGGCAAACTGTACTAGGCAGTGTACTAGGCAAACTTTACTAGGCAGTTTACTAGGCAAACTTTACTAGGCAGTTTAATAGGCAAACTTTACTAGGCAGTTTACTAGGCAAACTTTACTAGGCAGTTTACTAGGCAGTGTACTAGGCAAACTTTACTAGGCAGTTTACTAGGCAAACTTTACTAGGCAGTTTACTAGGAAAACTTTACTAAGATGTTAATAATTTCCAAATTTTATTTATTTGGGGATATCTTCAGATTTAACTATAAAATGGAAACAATTTATTTGAAAGTATATTAAGTATTTATTGAAAGTTCATTAAGATGTAATATATTAATTTATTAAAATTATATTTCGAAAACATATTAATTTTTCTATATATTAAAATTATATTAATTTATTTATTAAAGTATATTTATTATTAATATATGAAGAAAGTATATTAAGAAAAAACGGATTACCTTTCCTCTTAAAATACTCACCAAAAATAAAGAAATTTGTAATTAAAATAAACAAAAATTGCTTCATTTAAAATTAATAAAAAATATACTATATGTTTTTGATTATTTTCAAAATTCATTTAATGATCCCAAAATTTTACATCAAATGTCTATTATTGGAATAATTGTTCTCTTCTGTAATAACCTATTTCTATGAATTCTATAGGTAAAAAAATGATTTGTTATGAAAATTGAATAATAAAATTAAAATTAAATATGGATTTAATTTATTGATTCTACTTATTAAATGTTTCAATAATATTTAATCGATAATATTTAATCAATAAGAATAAATCAATAACAATTGAATAATATTTAATCGAGAGATAATATTAATCGTAATTTTTTTCTTCAATCATAGCACTATTTTTACCAAACAAAAACAAGCAAAAAATAAAGGAAAGCAAAATTAATTGTATTTTTATTTACAGAAGAAAAAAAAAAAGGAAAAAGTGAAAAACAACTTTTAAAACTGAAAATAATCACAATAGAAGAAGAGGCCACTAAAAATGCTCCCTTAATAAGATTACAAAACTTATCCTAGTTTACTATAAAAAAAAAAAGGAAAAGTTTATTGTGATATTGATTATTATACGTGATTGTAATGATTGCATCATATTTTTTGCAGATTATTGAAAAAGTAATTAAGTTTTTGGTAGTCAGTTAATTGCAGGGTTGCAAATATTTTTTTAAATTTCTACAAATAATGTAGGCACTCTAAATAGATAGCTGAAAAATCTATTTAGGTTTCAATCTTAGGTCTAAAAATTGAGAATTAGATAGAAATAGACATAAATAACTTAGAAATGGATAGAGACCTTTCTGTCTCTATTTAGGCACTCTAAATAGGAATTAAGCGTATTAAAAAATTAATCAGGTTTGAATCTAATATGATAAAGGTATTAGATGAATTATTTGATAATTAGTTATAAAGATATAGATATGGATATTTCTAAATCCACTAAGCTTTTTTTTAATAAATATTAATAGAGATATAGTGTAGAGTTTAGCAACTTTACAAAATTCACATTGTTTAATGTTAATTTTGCTGTGTTAGCAACATTAAATAACATTTGTAGTAGTGTCGTTGTTTGTTTGGGTGTGGTAAAAACGAGTCCAAAATCTAATAACACATATGTTGTGACGCACACAAATACCGCAATTATAATAAAAAAAAAAAATATTTAACACACAGCATGTATATTTAAAGAACATTCAATTAGATATTTGGAGGAAGGATTCCGCTTCTAGCTCTCGGGATGAGAGATTGTCATTCAGTGCCAGTTGCACTGTGCGTCCTCTCGGGCGGGAGGTTCTTTGTCAACTGAAATGTCACCAGGACGCCGTAAGGGGCGCTCTTGCAGTGCGTAGGAGGAACACGGTTACAGGTGGAAACACGGTAGGTGGAACCACGGTTACATACTTATATTAATATTATTTAAAATGTTATTTAATTAATTATATACAAGTACGATATTGTTCTGTATTTTTCAATGTCCATAAGAAAGGCTTGGGACATAAAATAAAATTACAGTTTCAATTTAAAGCATAGATTAATCTCCTTGTTATATTATAATTGAACAAGTAGTATAAAATTTTTTTTTTTGAAGTCAATTCCTACTTTTTTCCACTATATTGCAGAAAGTTTTTTATAAATAATTTTCATTCATTATTTTAAGTTTATCTGGCGCCATCTATTGGTAGATATATGCAACTTAAATCTAAAAGAAACTAAAATTAATTAATTAAATTTAATGAATGAATTAATATTTGAAAAAACTGTATTAGCATCCAGTGTCACCCACTACAAATTCAAAATAAATGTATTTGAACTTGAGTGGATGAATAAAAAGTATTTTATTAATTGAAAATTTGAACAAGATATATATAAGGAGAATGTGAGCTAATAGAAGGAATTGACTGAAGATGAAAGTCATAGAAACTAGAAAAAGAAAATAAACAAGTAACTATTAAAAGAATTACATCATAACTATCTCTTTAAAGTATTATATTTTAATAATTAACCATTAGATGTAGAAAACAATAAAACATCTTTAATTAAGAGCTTGTCCTTATTTTTATCGCATTCCAAAGTAATATTTTTGGTAACGATTAGGCTAACTCTTTTCTTTTCTTTAATTCTATTCTTCAAGAGATTAAATTGTTAAATGGAAATTGATTTATAAATTTGAATATTTTTCCTCATTTTTATCGCATTACAAAGAAATATATTTTTGATAATTATTAGACTAATTCTCTTTTTTTCTCTAATTCTATTCTTCAACACATTAAACTGTTAAAGGAAAATTCATTTATAAATTTAAACAATAGATTCTGCTGACGAAAATAGTGATGATTCTTTCTTTCATCATTTCCTCTTGTTTTTTGATAACACTATGAATAAAAAAATTTTAATCAATAAATAATAACTAATATAAAGTTTTATTATTACATCTACTAATAATATTAACTATAAAGAATCTTAAAAATCCATTAATGCTAAATACGTTGTGAACAGTACATTAAATAACAAAATCGTTAAGTTTGATAAAAATAATTAAAGCATTAACATGTTAAAATAATAACATGTTTTTGGAATGATAAATATATATTTAAATATATTAGGAAATTAAATATATTTTCGATTTTACATTAGGTAATAAAATCCAAAACTACAATATTACATAAATGAAATTAAAAAATATAGATAATCATTTACAATAATTTTTGTATTTTTACGTTACGTTTTTGGTAAAATATTAAAAATGAAATTGAACATATTTTTATTTGTAATACTACAAAATTGAGGATAATTATTTAATAAATAATTAAAATGGTAAAAGTTCTTCTTTGTTTAAGTAAAACATTACCTTAAAAAATTTTTTCTTCTTTCAGTTTTTCTTCTGTTTTTTTTCCTTCTAACTTATTCGAATAAAAAACAATTTTTTTTTCTGTTTTTTACTAGATGCTTTTCATGGGGATTAATTTATAGAAATAGCTCAGACACAATTATATAGATATTCACTCCATTCTCAGGTGATGAATAAAAAGCGACAATATTGCTTTAAACTTTTTTTCTACCAATCATAATAAATCGGATTACTTAGTTATTGTATTAAAATGGACGAAAAAACATATATGAACAATAAAAAACATGGATGGCTTACAGAGAAAAGTAAAAACTTGGAGTTCTTTGGCACGAGGTAAAAAAAGTCATTGAAGGAAATTTACATTTATGTAAGTAACCTTAAGCGATGACTTTCCTCAGATTTGTAAATCTATCCAGACTGCATAATTTGAGGCAAAGTAGTTACTTGCCTTCAGGACAGAGAAAATAGTTTCATGTGTTTGTAAACATCTTGCTGCATCCTGTTTCTCATAATAAAGCGGGTAAAATTTGCAACATTTTTATTGGCTTAATGCATGAATTGGATATGCTTTAAGAAAACATCACAAATTTATGTAATTTGGTACGTTTTCAATAAAGCACATTGCACTTTCTTAGATTATGTGAATTATGCTGGTAAAATATGAATTTCTGGAACAATGATTATGTCATTTAAGGTATCATTGATATGTTTTTCTATTGAATAAATTTCTTTTTTTGAAGAGATTCGTTTACAGAAATAACAGGAAAAAATTAAATTTAATTCTTCCATGATAATGAGAAAACAGTTAACGATCTATCCCTGTTTTACATGGATTCAAAAACATAATGAATAAACACAATTTTATACATTGATTGTGATATGTTTAAAGTTTTATAAATTTGCCCAAATAAGAAAAATATTTTATAACATAAGGTGTATTTATTACATTTCGGCTCAAAATTAACTTTGGTTTATTTTGATATAAACATAATTTTGAAAATAAATTAATTTAAAAAAAATAGGATACAAAGAATTGAATGACTTTTTTTGTGTCATTCTATGAAATGATTTCAAAATAAAAATAATTTTCGAAGACACCAAAATTATAATTAATGGAAAATCAATGACAATTATTTCCTAAAAAATCTTATATTTTACATCATCCATTTTATTAATTACATCATAATAAAGGGTAAAAAAAAGTGCAGTTTATTTTGTCCTTGACCTTGTGGCACAAAGACATGGGACACCCAAAGGTCTGAGTCTGAGGCCCAAAGGCCAAAGTCTGACTGTACCCACCCGATTATACCACCACTCTCTTTCTCGGAGCTTGCTTCTAGGATTAAAATAAGTTATCAACTCCTCTAGGAGGAAGGCCCCCTGAGTATATGAGTGGCATGATTGTAACCATCCTGGTGCTGCTTAAATTGGGGCTGGCAGTAGATCCAAACAGACAAATCTTGTTAGGCTCCGCAGCTGTCATCTTCATGCTCAATGTCATGTGTCATATGGCAGAATTTAAAGTTTATCTGTTGTCCAAAATGTAGCTTAACTTAAGCAACTCCTGCCCCTATCTTGACTTGCACTGATTGTCAGAAGAGCCGGTTGTGCTCAAGTCCTGGAGTGGTTTTTCATCGTTTGAGACCACACGGGTTCATGGACTTGGTCTAGATGTTGCTGTCGAACAAGTGGAATAAGAAACAACAACAACATTAACTACATTATGCTGTTCGATCTAATATTATTTTGAAATTTTTCTTATAAGTGAAGCTTTTTGAAGATCTTGTAAAAATTGAACAAAATTTTTGATGTTTAAGTGAAGATATTCTACCTCAAAATCTTTTGAAATTATCTAAAATCTAAACGATTTATATTTTTTAATATATAATTAGATTACTTTTATAATTAAAATCAAGAAAGGCAAAAATAAAAGTAATAAATTAATCATTTATTTAACGATTTTAACACTTGTATATCCGATTTTGGGCCCTGATGACTGAGTGCCTAGCTTTCTGACTCTAGGTGCCACAGGTTTCGTGTTCGAATCCCGGCGATGCAATGGATGCCTTTAGTGGTTCGAAATCCACTTTAAATTGTAGATCTCAGTCTATTACGACTATAGAGCGTTGGGCGTTGAACTGACAACCCTACCCTGTAAAAAGGAAACATCTCAATCTGCTAATAAGCAGACTGCCTTGGACCACCATGGGACTGTTGCGCCTTTGAAGAAGTACACTATTTTAATCACTTACAGTAAAGTCTAGTTTTTACACTTTTAATTTATGTGATATTATTTCTTTAACCTAAGTATTGTAATGAAAAACTAAATTTACGTACTTTGGTTATAAGCAATGAAGATATGATAAAATACTGTAAATAAGAAGAACGTAATTAGTAATTGCTTATCATAGCATAAGAAAGTATATTATAGTATATAAAATTATTATATAAAGTCTTGTTGACAATTATGATTAATTTGAATTGTGAAATAACTTGATAAGTATGTAATATAAAATAAGCTATTAGAAAATAAAATGATAGTTGATATAGTTTCATTACTAATTGTTTTGATACTAAATATAGTTCTGATGCAGTTACATTCACAATAATGTTAATATCAATTTGGTGAGCAACTAAAATTACGTACTTTTATGATAGGCAATAAATATATAATAAAATGCTGTAAACTAATAATAAATATTTACGTTCTTCTTAAAGAACGTAATTGGTAATTGCGTATCGTAGCATAAGAATATAAAATCATTATATCAAGTATTCATTGTTGTTGATTATGATAGATTAATTTGAATTATGAAATAACTTGAAGAGTATATAATATAAAAGTAAGTAAGCTATCAGAAAATAAAATTCTAATTGGCATAAATTTATCATTAGTTGCTCTGATACTAAATATAGTTCTGATGATAACAATAACATTCACAATAATGATAATACCAATGCGTAACGAAGTTAATTTGTATGTTTAAAATAGCATTTAAATCATGCATGCAATTTTTTTAATCCACCAAAACCTTTCAATAAAATGTCATGTAAAAGAAAAAGAAAAAGATCTTATTAATATTTTACTTTTTATTTTCTTTTAAATAAGGAAAAATCAAACTATTTTTCTTCAAATCTTCTGATTGTTTTTGAAGGCAAAGCGATTATAAACCGACGTTATCATTAAAATAGCTCTTGAAATGAATTAAAAACGATTTAAATTTGCTGGAAAATTTGTAACGGTTTAAATGATATAAGAGTTTTTAATGATATTTTGTAATTTTTAAACTGCGCTAATTAAAAAATATTTTAAATATATTATAAAACATATTACAACAAATCGTAAAAGCATATTTATTAAAGCATTCATGGCACAATTTTCCCTTATAGTCAATTGATCTATATTTATTAGAATTTTAAAAAAATTACAATAATATATTTATGACATAAAAAATTGATGTTAAAAATTGTCAAAATATTAGTGATAATAAAGTCATCAGTAAGAATTTAATTAACATCATATGGGAATTAAAAATTATTCCTACATTTCCCTAAAAAAATTCTATAATAGTACATGATGTGACTAAAGCACTAACTTATCATTATTTTTATCAAATTTGATATTTTCACACAAAGTTATAAATTTATTAAAAAAAAAATAAATAAAATTTAATTTGAAGCTTTATAGTTTTTTTTACTTCTTTATATATTAATAAGAAATATTCAGGCAAATAATTAAATATATTTTAGAGATCATTATTTATATGAAGGAATTAATATGTGGAACTTTATAATATATTTTATGGCATTTCTGTTATCCAAAAATTAATACTTTTTAGTAAATGAAGCATACAAAATAGTAACATAAAAATTCCTTTTTTTACTTTTATCTTAGAAAAAATTATTAAAATTAAATTAAAATTATTAATTAAGATGATTTTTTGCTTACTTTTATTCATTTTTTTCATTTTTTACTGTAATGATTTGATAATATATTAATTATTTCAGTAATTACTTCAACAGCAATAATTACAAATAATTTACTGAGAAATTTAAAAGTTGATTAACTATAGATGCAGTACAAATAAACTTACATTGTAAGGAAAAACTACAAGAATCAAAACCATATTTTTAATAAACATCAGAAATTGAATTACAGTGTTAAGTAATTTTTAATACAAGGATAAATAAGTAAGCCTCCCAATAAATCGGATTTCATTTGAAATAAATAAATATAAATATTCAATTTATCTTAATGGTCTCTTTCGTATAAAAATAAACCAATAAATACAGTTTTAAAAATGTATTTATTACTTGAAGTCCATAATGTCCAATGATTTGCTGAATGCTATGATTCTAAATTATATATGATTTTGCTTATAGTGTAGAACATCTATATTTTTCCAGATGAGTAAGCAAAACTCTATCTCACAATAATTTTCAGAAGATATAAATTTTTAGAAGGAAACTAACCTTTATTTTTATTGTAGTTACAGATATTTTAATATTTATTTATTGATGTTCTTTCTTTTTAAATTCAATTTAATAATGTTCTCCATTAATTTAATAATGGCAGTAATTTTTCAGTGGTAATTTATAAATTTAATTTGTAATAAATTCAATTTAATAATAGTTCTTCATTAATTTCATAACGTTAATAATTTTTCAATGGTAATTTATAAATTCAATTTAATAATGGTTCTTCATTAATTTAATAATGGTAATTTATAAATTCAATTTGTAATAAATTCAGTTTAATTCCAAAAATTATGATAAAAACATTATCAATTAAATAAAATTTATTTTGAAAACTGTGATTACAAATTATTGGAATTAATATACTGTTAAATTGAATGTGTAAATCTTTTGAGAGCTATCCAAAGGTTATTTTGACTAAACTAAAATGACAATAATGTTTGCCTCTTTATATTGCTAAATATTTTCTTTCGGCAAGTTATGAATATGTTTAAAAAGGAAAATAAGCAACGAAGATAAGTTAATTTCTTAAGCTTCGGTGACCTGATGGCCAGTTGGCAACCGTTCTGGCCTTTGGTACCAAAAGCTTCAGGTTCGAATCTGGCGGTGACATGAATGTTTGTTGGGAGGTCGGAAACCACTTTTAACCTGTAGATTAAAGCGTAATTTAACATTAAAGCCACGTTAAACTGCACACTTGCATGCTTAAAATGTGCACAAAATGATCGTAGAGCGACGAACCAAAACCAAACATAAATTTCGTTAAAAAAAAAAAAATGGAGTTAAAGTAGTTTTATTAAAAATTCAATAGTGTATAATGTTCTAAAATCAAATTAAATGCCACCTTTTTCCACTCACCTAATGTATTCCTCATTAACAAAATAGAAACATATGCTCTAGTATATTATACTAATTTTAAAGGATTTAAAAATATTGAAGCACCTGTTTAGAAGCTTAAAAGTTCTACTAAGTTCTACCATGCTCATTATTGTTTAAAGAAAAACTGGTACTCAGAAGAACGGAAGACAACCTTATTTCATTATATACAGATCCATTAACTTTATGTAAAAAATTCAAATTCTTTCAAAATAGATAATTACTAACGCCTAATAGAAATGTTATAATGTCTTAAAAACAGAGAAAAAATGCTTGATACAATAACCAATTCTATAAGCACTTATATTTTAACGGAGGTCCTTTATTTTTTAATGAAAACAAACATCTTGCTGTACATCTGCTTAAAAGTTTCAAATCCGTCAAATGAAATCTAACCGAAAATCCCACATTTGTGGAGGGAATGAGAAATTATCCAGAATTGTATTTTGGTTTCCTCTTATAGTGAGGGATGTGATAGAAGGGTGCAAACCTTTCGATGCCATTAATGGAAATGTTCATTTAAAACCTCAGTGGCAAAATGTTGGTAGAACGTCGTCAACGTGAACTCTCCCCCTGACCTCATGATGCACTCTGGGTAAAAGTCGATTCATCCATCATCAAATACATTGATTATGAATATTCAAAATTCTTTTATTATAAAAATATCTATCATTATTAATTTTTTATGATCATTTAATTTAATATTTGTAAAAAAAGGTAGAGATAATTTGATTAGAACTTCTACAATAATGGAAATATACAAAGAAACTTAATGTCAAAGAGTTTCTTTAGAGAGAAAAATAATCTTAAATATTAATATAAATTTGTGGAAAAAGGACTCGTAGAGCATGAAAAACTGTTTAGTAATCCTTAGTGAATGAATTTTATTTTAAAATCTGGAAATAATTTTATTTCCAACAAATACTTTTGCGAATAAATGGGTTAAGAGATTTGAAGATTTGTAATCAAATTGATGGTAAATATCTTCTAATGAGATCACGTATTAAAAGAGAAACATGCCCTACCCGTTGAACAGTGGTAACGTGCGCCGCTGGTGAGCGTTAGGGTTGATCTTCAAACCGCAAGCGTCATTGTTGTAGACACTGTTTAAAAAACCAGAAGACTCAACGGCGTTTGTGATGTTCAGCATCTTGCCTCAGTAACTGGACTATCTGGTGAGAGTTTCCGGTTTCTGGTGAGAGATTCTATACGTTATGCAAATGGGTTAGTTTCCCCTAAAAGTACTCCTGGAAGATACTGCCGTTCTTCTTCAGCGACACGGAGGCAAGTCAGATTTCTATCTACTAGTGCTTCATCATAGCAGAAGCCGCCCCCTTTTTCTCCATCCATGAGTAGATTATTCATGGGGTGTCTGTCCCACACTGCCGAACACTGAGGATTAGTCACAACAACAAAGATAAACATATGAAAAGATAAAAAAATATTTATACATATATACAGAGAAAGAGAGAGTTTTGAAAATACATACAGAGATTTTTGAAAATATAGAGAGAAAGTTTTGAAAATACAAATAGAGAGTTTTGAAAATATTAGTTCATTATCTATTAAATGCTGAATAAAAAAAAATGTAAATAATTTTGAATTACCAAGCAAAAAATTAAAACTCAAGATTGGTGTACACCAGATTGCAAATAGAAATACATTTCCTATTTTCTTATATAACAAAATTATTCTGCTTAATAATACTCTATATATTTTCAGTTCCCCGTTTTTATTTTCAAAAATCCTTTGATGCGAACACAAATAAATGAAACAACAACAACAAAATAAATAAAATTTACAAAATGACTCATTCTGAATTATAAAAGTATATTGCAAGCTTTTTATCTCGAAATGAAAGGAAAAATTATCTTAAAAATAAAAATACATTTTTAACTAAAGTTTCTTTTCAGGTCTAAGTTGATGTAATTTTCCATGATATTCTCCAAATAATAACTTAGGTTTGGGAGGAATCTTTGGACCAGAACTTTTCGAAAAAAGAGACAAAACAGTTCACAAGGAACAATATACTGGAAGTATTTCCCGTAATTACTCCATTTCCCCAATTTTATACAAAGAAAGTTTTACAAAGGAGTTTTAAAGATAAAATGGTCGAAACGAAAATAAATAGGAGTATTATCTAGCAGAATAATCTTTTACGGTAAGAATATTCGAAGTATATTCAGATAAAGTTTAGTTTTGATTATTGACAAAAATAGTTAATGGATAAAAAAAACCTGTTTATTTTCATAGTCATAAAATCTTCAATATGAAAGAATTACACTCTGGAAAGTTATATATATTTTATAATCTATACTAGTTTGTAAAATTTGGTTCTAAAATTTTTTAATATATATAACAGATTTGAGTTAAGTATTTTTGTATTAAAATTTTTTCTCCATTCTGATAATGACATTTTCATTGTTAGTAAATAAAATTTTGATCTCTTTACTAACTAAATTGTTTTCCTGTTTGTAAATACTTTCTATTTATCTAAATTTTCATTATTATTCTTAACAAATGAAATGTTTATGAATTAACCTTAATTCAGAGTAAATTTCCAAAATTGTAAACAATCTCAGTTTATTAATAATCCTAATCTAAATCAAAATAATAATTATAAATGTGGTTAGTAAAACTAAATGGTTTAGTTATAGAGCTATGAATTATGAAATAAATATTTTAATTGATAAAAAATTAGAGGTATATTAAGATAAAGTTTAGTTTAATCATTGACAAAATAGTTAATGGATTAAAAAGTTTGTTTACTTTCATAGTAAAATATAAAACAATTACACTGTAAAAAGTTATATATATTTTATAATCTATACTACTTTGTAAAATTTAGTTATAAAACTTCTTTAATATATATATATATGTTTGTAAATAAATTTGAGTAAAGGATTTTTGGATTAAAATATTTTTTCTCCATCCTGATAATGACATTTTCATTGTTAGTAAACAAAATGTTGACCTCTTTCCTAACTAAATCTTTTCCCTCTCTGTAAATACTTCCTATTTATCTAAATTTTCATTATTATTCTCAAGAGATAAAATGTTTCTGAATCAACTTTAATTCAGAGAAAGCATACAGAATTGTAAACAGTCTCAATTTATTAATATTCCCAATCTAAATCAAAATAATAATTATATCTGTGGTTAACTACTCTAAATGGTTTAGCTGTAGAGCTACACATGAAATAAACATTTTGTTTGATAGAAATTATTTTTCAAATATCCATAAGACATAAATATTTACAGCTAATGATAAAATAGTTTCATGTGAACATTTTTTTCTCACTTTTATAATAATTATTTATTAGAATAACAAGTATAATTTACAATTTTTCTAACAAATGCTGATATTTTTTGAAGAAAAAAGATATAAGAAACACAATTCAACTTAAAAACAACAACAACTTATTTTTTACCCAATCAAAAGTGAACTTAATTGCGAAAATTATTTCCTTGGAATTTACGATTAAAAACTCCTACAGCTATACATTCTATAACACTGAAATATCATATTTGATTTCATATAATAATACGATGTAACGTTTTATAAATAAGTTATAAAGAAATGTAAATTAAATTTCAGCTTATCTTCTACCCCATTAAAAGTTACCTGAATTGTAAAAATTATTTCCTTGGAACTTGCGATTTAAAAATCCTACAACTATAAATTGCATAACAATGAAATATTATATTTGATAATATGATTATATGATTTGTAGTGATGTGATAGACCATGGGCTGAGGAAGTGTCCACTCAATGAGAAGTGAGAAATGCTGACCTCTCCTCTTGACGGATTTTTTTAAAGGGAGATTTTCGGAGAAGGGGAGAAAGTGTACCTACAGGATGCATTAGATTCGTCGTAGATTCGAGAACTCTGAAAATCTCCGACCTTGGAGTGAACTGCACTTGTGAAAATTTATATCTTTAATTTTCATTTGTTTGTAAATAATATAATAACTCAGAGTTCTGTATATATATATAGATGTAGACGTTACATTTTGAAAGATTTCAGTCCAAGTGTCCTGCATATCAAAATAATAACATGCAATAACACAAACTATTAGGATAATGAACTGTTCAAAATAAAAATAAAACATACAATTTTTCTATTGATATCCAACAAAGCACCTAAATAGATTTATTACACCTTGTAAAAAAAAATTTCAAAATTTTCGGACAATTTTTATTTGAAATAGGTGAAAAAATTAACATAATCTAAAATTTATTTCAAGGTGAAACTTATTGACACACAAAAAAGTAATGAATTCCCTAAAATAAATGGGTTGATAGTTGTTTAAGATAGTAAAGAGATTTCTATTATTTAGCAATTATTTATTAGCTTAATAATAATAATAATAAGTAAGTTTCTGTTATTTTGTATCTTTAAATCTAGGTAATGAAAATTAAAAATATTCTAAAATTTATTTCAAGGTGAAACTTTACACAGAAAAAAAAGCAATAAATTCACATATAATATTAAAACAAATAGTTTTGATAACTGTTTAAAATAATAGTAAAGAGCGTTCCATTATGTAAGAATTATTTATTACCGTAATAATAATAGGTTGAATTTCTGTTAGTTTGTATCATTAAATCAAGAGAGTGAAAATTCAGAATTGCAGATAATTTTTCTTTCTTCCCGTCTTTGGACCAGGAAATTTAAATAAATTTAAATTAAGAGTTATTTTTTCTTATAAAACATGCATTAAAAAATTTATGCTCCAATTTAATTATTTGCTGAGAATATATAATAGGATTTTAATTGCAGGCTCCTTAAAATTTGAATTTATTGAATTTCCTTTTCTTTTTTTAAAACGTATCGCTTAATTTTTTAAGCGGATGTCTGACATGAAATAAAAATTGAGCAATTACGACTGCATCAAATGAGGAAAAAAACAAAGCGAATTGATTATTATTCAACCAGCGTAGTCGCTGTTATCTAGAGCCCCAAAAAATCAGTGAAGTTCATAATGCATTAGCAGTTTAGCTGAAGATTTTTTAAAAATTTCCGCAAAATTTATATTGGGATTCCATAAATATGAAGTAAAATACGTTTAAAGTAGTGTCGAATGGTTGGATTCTATAGATTCTAACATTATGCTAAAAAAAAGAAAGATTTGTACAGGAAATCGCTTTGGATATTTCTGTTCAAAAAAGAATTGTTGTCTGATACATCTGTCTGTATGATAAATATAGTAATTCAAATAAAATAAAAAATTCTACTAGAGAGATACATGAATTGCTTTTGAGATAAAGCAGTTAATGCTATTTTTACAATGGCAGAAGATCTCGATTTCTGTTGATGCTTGAAGTCAATGCATTGGAAAACGGGTAAAATCGACATTAGTGTGTTTAAACCATGTAGATTAGTGATTCTCAAACTTTTGTTAGGAATTTTTGTCACGGTCGTTTTTTTAAAGGCTTTATTGATGATTTGCGAGCCCATTGACAACAAAAACAGATATAAAATTAATTAATCAATTAAAAACTGGATTAAATAGGTATATAAATTAATGTAACATATTATCCAAAGTGTAATCTTCTTCATCTTCATTGAGCTGCTTGAGGGCCAATTGGCTAGCGCTCTGGCCTTTGGTACCACAATAATGGCAGAGGCATAGATGTTTGTTAGTACTTCGGAATCCACATTAAACTGTAGGTTCCAGTCTAACTAGTTTAAAGTGTGCACAAAATGACAGTAAAGCTACAAACCAAATCAAATTTTCTTCATTGGCGCAGCAGCCCCATGGTGGGTCACTATAAACATCCGGGACTCGAACCCGAAACCTGTGATACGGAAAGCCAGAGCACTAGAATGCATAATCGTGCAATAGTGTGAATGCATAATATAAAAAAAAGGCGAAACTTTTGAATGAAATCGTAAAGAGTAAAAAATTTCAATTGATTCCTTCGTGGTTCCCCATCAAGCTTCTTAATGGGGATTATCCAAGAGACCATGAATTCTTATTTGAGAACCACTAGTATAGACAATCGATTAACCTGATTGGAGTTTTAAGGCTTACTCCAATAATCACAGAAAATAAGGACCAGTTACTTTTCAAAATCCTCACGGCTATCAACACAAAATTGCAGTATAAACTTTAGAATTATTGTTCGCTTATTAAGAGATATGATTAGCGTTTTAACCGGATATTGTCTGAAATGGAAAAAAATTGGGCAATTAGTACTGACTGCAATAAATAAAAAAATTATCTTTATTCAAGTAGTGTGGCATCTATTATCTATAACAACATGTAATAGTTGGAAGTTCGTAACGTTTTAGCAGTTAATTTGAATATTTTTTTAAAAATTTCCGTGTGTGTTTAAAGGTAAAGAAGTTCTAGCAGGATATCCTAAATATGACATAAAATAAATTTAAAAATAATGTTGACTGTTCACCATCAATCGAGGTTAATCTGATGCCAAAACGGAAACTAAGGGACGGAAAATAATTTTGTTTAATCTTTTGGGAATTTTTTAAAAGAAATTGCTGTCTCATAAAAAACGGTATAAGAATAAATTAAACAATGCATTGCATCCATCCATGTATGTAT
The DNA here is from genome assembly GCA_021605075.1 of Caerostris darwini. Lineage (NCBI taxonomy): Eukaryota > Metazoa > Arthropoda > Arachnida > Araneae > Araneidae > Caerostris > Caerostris darwini. The sequence continues at coordinate 45,036 of BPLQ01006802.1, forward strand.
TTGTAACATTGCATCATTTTGACAGTTCAAAATAAACAAGACAAATTATGTTAGGGAAATATATTTTTTTACGTCTTTTAATTGCTCAAATTACTGCCTTGGAAAACGAATAGATTTAAATAATATTATGATACTATCGCAATACCAAATTGATAACAGATAGCTTGATTTTGAAATATTTGGGAATATCTCGGAAGTTTATAGTTTCAGGAGAGTTGAGAAAAAAATTGAAAAAATTCCAGTGAAAATTATCCGGAAGACCATGCCTTTCCTTGGTCTTCAGTCTTCCAGCCCCGAAGGCCGTCTGATTGCTGCCAGATTTCAAGACAGAAGATGTTTTCTCATGATGTTTATTTTAATCATAATCATTTCTGAAGAAATACATAAATTTTCTATAAAATATTTTTCATAAAATATTTTATATCAAAAAACAATAACTAACTAACTCCCAGACACTATAGTCCATATTTGTACCCTAACCGTCTGCCGTCTGCTTACTGACAAAAAAACACCATCTGCTTCGGAATTGGACCTTTTTTTTTACGAAGTAGGGTTGTCAGCCCTATGTGCAATGCTCTACAGTCATATTAGATTGGGACCTACTGTTTAAAGTGATTCCGAACCACCATAAATACCCATAGCACTTCCGGGACTTGAACACGAAACCTATGGCATTGAGCTGTAGATTTCTGAGGAGTTTTAAAAATTTCTAAAAATCTTTCATATGGGTATCAAACAATGTCAGAAAAAGTTCAGAGAAACAATTTTCACTTCTCAAAGATATATTATGAATTATTTTGAAATAATTTATAATATGACATTTTACTACAAAACATTATTTTATAAATCCTATCCAAAATATTTTTATAGTAAATTTATAATGGATAATCAACGCCCATGATAAGAACAACATTTTGTATTCATTTTTTTCTTATCTTAGGTTTTTTATTAAGAAAATAAAATTTGTTTATATACTATATAACTTGCAGTTAAAATTAGATTATTATTTCAGTTCATTTGATTTCTCAATATTTATTTAAGTGAATAGCTTTTTAAAACTTGAATTATAGTGAGGTAATTCAAAATTTTGCTGGACGGAAAATTTGTTTATAATAATGATACGAAATAGAAAATTATGTAGCTTCACATTAGAGTTTCATTAGCATATTGCTTAGTTGTCTATAACAAGAAAATATCTTACAAAAAAAAAATACTTACTTTAAAAAAGTAAAATTTTCTGCATAATTTACGAAGAAATTTCTGTAAATTGGTCTGATGGCCGAGTGCCACAGGTTTCGAGTGTTGGTGGTGCCATGGATATTTGTAGGGGTTCGGAATCCACTTTCAACCGTTGATCCCGGTCTAATATGACTGTTGGGCTTAAGGTTGGCAATCCGACCTCGTAAAAAGAAAAACGTCTCCTGTCTCGAAATCTGCCAGTAGGCAGACGGCCTTGCCCCAACATGGGGCTGTTGTGCCAATGAAAAAGAAGTACTTCCACAAAAGAAATAATAAATAAATGCTGTCGAATTGTTAAATAGAGGATAATATTATATTCGCTCGTGTTGTTCCAATGAACACTAGCTTGAAAACAATTTCTTCAAAAGTTTGGTTTGTCGTTCTTTTTAATGTGAACGAACTAACGTTATATTAAACAACCACTAACAAATTACTATGCTACTGCCAAAATTTAAACCTGAAGCCTGTGGTATCAAAGGACAGAACGATAACCAATTAACAATCAGAACGCAAAGGCAGAAAGAGAAACCTTGAATAAAAACAACATTAGTTAATCCGAAAGTAGCGTCAAAAATTTGAATTTTACTGATATATAAATAGTTTAATTTAAAATAATTTAAGCAAAAATCATAAAAAATAAAGATAAAAAAATCTGAAATCATTGATAAAATCATATTAGTTTAATTTTTAATACCATGTAAAACGTTCTTTGATATTTCTGGTCGACAAATTTGTTTTGCAGATTTTTTTAAAGACAGAATATTTTTATTTCATTTATATTACGTAATTAAGTTGATTAATTTGTAAAGATTTCAAGCATACATTTTAAACAGAAAATGAAACAAAAAAGATCTATTTTAATTATTATTATTTCATTAATTTATTCCTTTTAATTTGCATCATATACTAAATATTAGAATGTGGTATCCTGTATCACTATTAAAAAAATCGCGAGAACTTCACGAGACATTATCTTCCCTTGTAGTGCGCAGGTTGGGCAAGTGAATCTGGGAGTGGTTGGGTTGAGATACTTGAGGTAGAGAGAACTCACATCTTTATTTACGCACGCACCAACACCAAACGCATACAATTAGAAACATACAATATTTAAAGATAAATAGTTATCGATTCGTGGAAGCACATCCTTCCACATCTAAGCCAAAAACCCGAAACTCCTATAAACGAAGGATGCCCGAAATATACTTTCTCTCCGGGTGAGAGTCTGTAGTCCAACTAATGAACCAGGGTGCGCTAAATATATTTCATCTCAGGATGAGAGACTATAAACTTAACATTTTTAGGTTGCGCTGTACTTTCACTCGGGTGAGAGTCTCGAGGCCTACTCACCATTTCTTCTGAATGCCACAAGGAAGCGCTCTTGACAGTGTATAGGAGGAAGCAGGGTTACAGTATCAAATTGCAAGATGAAAAAAGTATTAAAAGTTTTTTTAAGACAGTGTTTTAATCTATAGATTGTTAAGATTGATCAATATTTAAAAATATCTTTGAAATACTTTTTAAAGTAAACATGTCTTCTGGTTTTTTTTGTATTTCGTGTTATCCGCATATATAATTTTGTTACAGACATATAACAAATTAATTTTCAACAATTAAAAATTAAAATTAAAATTAAAATCAAAATTAAATTAAAAATAAAGTTAAAATTAAAATTAAGACTAAAATTAAAATTTAATTAAAAACAAATAAAATTTTTTTAAAAATTAATTTAATTAATAGCAAAATAAATTAAATAAAATTTAAAATTAAATTAAAATTAAAATTAAAAATTAAATTTAAAATTAAATTTAAAATTAAATTAAAATTAAAAAAATTAAAATTAAAATTAAATTAAAATTTTAATTTTCGTTGAAGTATTTATTCCTCAAACACAATTAGCATAAACTAATGCTGCATATATAATATTTATTTAAAAAAAGTATCAATGCCTCCATCAAAAGGAAGGTAACTTTACTAGTTTAATTATCCAACTTAAATATTTCAGCTAAGCAAATGAAACGATCATTATTTCGAGGCAAATATATAATTTATCGGTAAGAATTCTTGTCTGCATTTTTTATAGATTTCTGATAAGAATTATCTGTGTATGTTTTATAAAGTTCCTACACAATTCTTCGAAACATTGTTTTATAACAACAAGTGCTAATCCATGAAATTTCGCAAACAAAGAATTTCAACATAAAGTATGCCATCTACTGAAATAATAAAAGGAGTGGAAATATTGCACTAAATCTTTATTCCACAATAATCAATTTAGAATCAGCAAATCTAGCTGTCACCAAAAGATAATTTTCTTGTAACTCCATGTTCGAATTGTTCTTCACCGATTGTTCGAAAGATAAAGGCCAAGAGTATGAATAATATGCATAGTAGTCTAATGGTTCTGGTCGAAAAATTTGTATCTAGTTCCTATCAACCGGAAATAGTTGAAACGGAAAAAAAATGGAAGAGGAAGTTGTTTATTTCTATTTGCTAAAATTATTGCTTTGCATTTCAATTATCGAAAATTATCCCAGGAAAAAAAATGATAAGTTATTGATATTGTAATCATATCAAGTTTGACACAGATGATGAACAGTTATATTTGAACAATAAAATTTTTTATGGGAAAATTAGGCGTCTGTATAAGACATTGTTAACTTAAAATATGCAAGTTAAGATGATTCTATTGACGTCTGAGTTTCCATATTTTGGATGATGATACGTAATTTAACTATTTTGGTTTTATAATTCAACTGATATATTTCTCAGAATATTTCAACTTGTTATTGTAAAATAACGATAATTTACAATATAGTTAGGTTTAATTTGAATATATTTGTTATAATGATGGAAAAATGTAAGGGAAGATATTTTATGAATACAGATTTGCATAATAATTTTTTTGCTACAGATGTTTACTAAGAAATTATCTTTCCCTGAAATTTAACTTTCTACTGGGAAATTTTCAAAAGTGCATATGCATTTTAAATTAAAAAAAAATTATTTATCTTATTATAATCTATATTTAAATTCAAATATTTTCAACAAAGGCACCAATCCTTAATCAATAAGTTTAATAAAATCTATAGCAATTTTTTTTTTGTTTTACTAAAGTATTTGATTAGAAATTACTGTAAACGTTTTTTAACATGGTAGTGTTGCCAATCAGAGAAGCCCCACTTTGGGCAAGTAAGGGAAACACGGTTGAGCGCCAGGTTGTAGTGTGCAGTTGGATTGTACCTGGGTGTAATTGAGTTGAGAATTGAGACACACGTTTGAGAACACACAGCTTTATTTAAACACGCACAAACACCACACATATATTTCACACATTTAAAGACATATAATAATATTTACGTGGAAATATTCCACTTCCAAGCCGAAAACCCGATACTCACGTACGCGCAGGGTGAGCGAAAGATACTTCCTCTCCGGGTGAGAGTTCGTAGGCCAACTAATACACATAATTGAGCTAAATGTATTTTCTCTCGGGTTGAAAAACTGTTAAATAAATGTTTTTCAGTGGAAGCTTAGGTTGCCCAGTAATTCCTCTCGGGTGAGAGTCTCGAGGCCTGAACGTTGAAAGGGGGGGGTTAAATTACGGCTCTTGTCCTACGTAGGAGGAAAAGTGGTTACAAAGTTTATTTATTTTACCATAGTTTTTGCTGATTTATACACGTTCACGTTTGTTATTATAAAATTAAATTTTCATAACTAATAAAGTGAACAAAATATTCCGTTTGATGATAACACTCTTATTTCTTCATGTTTTTTTACCTCATTATATTTCTGAGCCAAAATTCAGATTTTGGATACAGTTAAAAATAGTTTACAGATATAAATGCGTCTAAATCTCGCTTTTTCACTTTCCAAAAAATACTGCCATTTTTTAAACTATGACTTATTTGATAATCAGCATGCGTTTTTCAATCAAGGAAAGGCAAAAAAGTGCAACTGAATAATTTTTTCTACTAATATAATTATATTGGTTGTAGACATTCTCATTTAAGTTAATAATTGAAAAATAAAACACATTAAAAATAATCTAATTTATATAGCGCATAACAAATGTAAATGAAAATGCGTCACACGATATTCACTGAATCAAATAATATTTGACTTTCTTAATTTTTCATATAGCTAAACATTTCTCGTATAGCTAGAAATGTCATGATTTGAAGAACTTTTTTTTTACAACAATAAATTACCGTAACTATTCTTATCAATTTAATTAATATAAACTATTTTTAATACAATAATTATACGCATTATAATTAAACATTAATTGTTATTATAATAATTTAAATAGAATAATAGTTTTTCTTAAAAATTAGTAAGGATTAGTAGTTTTTATAAGAACTTTTAAAATCTGATTCAAAAATGTAGATGTACTGACATTCAGAAAATAAAATTTATGGGTGGAATGACAAATAAGTGGATTAATAAAGAAAATTACTAAGCATAGTTTTTTTAACTAAAATTTTTATCATTATAATTCCTACAAAGGATAGTTCTAATATAAATGGCAATTGTAATACAAACCGCAGCTCTACCTCAAAGAATAGTTCTCAATTGTTCTGTTGCTGTAAATGTTTTGCAGTTATTAAAGAGCAACTGATGACCCTATCGAGCTAAAGCGTTTCGTTGTTAACTCTGTAACTCTTTTAATTTGAAATTTATTTTGATGCATTGAAATTGAATTCATTCCTCTGAAATGATATAATGAATAGTAAAGATAAAGATAAAAAAAAATAATTGGCTGGGTCAATATACAGGTTACCCCTGAAATTTAGAATTTAATGTAAGAACAAAAAAGCATAACAGTAATTTTGAACAAACAAGCAAAGAAAAATTATCAATAAATCATATTCATACAGCACATTATATTCATCAATTATTGTCCAAAACTGAAAAAAGAAAATATATCAAATAAAAAAACTATAGAATTCTAATCGATTTTATAAAAAAAACTCATAAAACAAATTTATAGTAATTAAAATAAAAAATGCAGAATTCTAAACGATTTTATCAAAAGCTCGTAAAAGAAAGTTAAATAAATTAAAAAAACTATGGAATTCTAAGCAATTTTATGAAAAACTCGTAAAAGAAATTTAAAATAAAACTACGATATACCGATCAAGGTTACTTTATTTAACTTAAAAAATAGAAATAAGACGCAATAATTTAATTTATTTTCTTGGTTGAGAAAATGAAAAATTATCTGATAATGCAGAAATTAGATAGTTGCGAAACGATTACGTAAAAAAAAGAAAAAAAATTACATATTATTTTGTTTAATAATAAAAGTTATTGCATTAACATATTTTAAGGCAAATAATTAAATGAATATATTCAAATGATGAAAATTCAGCTGAATTTAGAATAATTAAAAAAAATTGATGAACTTAATTTATGTTAATTTTATAATAGTTTAGAAATCAAAGATCAGTTGAAGGAAAATTATTTTGGTCTTTTTTTAACCGTAAGCAACTAACGCGACAGACTTAGCTGAGCTTTGTAAAGATTTTCCAGTTTTATAAGGCTGACAAATCTAACCAAGCATTTAAGAATAAGACGACATATGCTAATCAAGTAAATAACAACAAGAGACATGAAAAACTGTCAAAATTTAAAATTAGCTTTATGGAAAATTTTGTCAAAGTACTTTTAATGTTAAATATCACTTAAATATCACATAAGTACGAGCAGATAATCATCAAAAAATGTTTTTTAATCTATGAAAAAATATGTCTAAATTAATTATATAAATATGTGAAAATATTATGTAAAATTGTGTAATTGTATATAGTGAAAGGCATTGTGGAGCTAGAGACTTCATCACGCCCTTAATTTATTACTTTTTAATTATTTTATCATTTATTTATTGTGGAAGGCATTGTGAACCGACAGTCAGAGCTTATCATGAACATCATTTATTACTTTTTAATTAATTTATCATTTATTTATAGTGGAAGACATTGCGGACCTAGAGACAGAGTTAATTGCGCCTTTCATTTATTACTTTTTAATTAATTTATCAGTTATTTATTATTTTTAATTAAAGACTAGGAAAATGTAATTCTAGGCTTTTTATATCAAGTTATAAGAGTTCGTAATAAAACAAAAAAGTATTTTTATGTAAATTGGTTTTTTTTAGGGTATTAAAAGTAAAATTTCGAAACATCTCATTTTCTGTTTAGTTAAGAGAAATCACATTAAAAAGAGAATTGAATAGTTCTATTTGGAAAATAAAAGAGTTATTTATTAATTAACTAAATTAGTTACTAAGCCTTTATTATGTAATAGTATTCATATAATCAGAGCTTTAATGCCTATAGACTTTTTTAAGTATTGTTGTTTAAAGAATTTTTTTAATGCAATTTTTGTTAAATTTTTTAAATATTAATCAATTAATTTAAGAGTAAAAAAATATTTAATTGGGGTATCAATCAATTAATTTTAAACTAATAAATATTTAGTTGGTGGATAAGTGTAATTGTATTCGCGCATTATACCAGAAAAAAAGAACATAAGACAAATTAAAAGGATTTTCTTATAAATTATGAGATTTTTTAATCTAACATACATAGATTCCATCGTAATCTCACACTGAACTTATTTTATGACAAATATTAGAATATTTGAAATGTAGAATCATGTTGTAAATTTAAAAACTACCAACTTTTTATAAACCAGTGAAAGTCAATGTTTTTTGAGAAAAAAATCTACTGAGGAAAACTATCAGGAGAAGAGCAAAACAGGAAAATACTGTTCATAAACTATAAATTATTTATTAAAATTGGATATGGAAAAAGATATTGATAGTGGGATCGGAAATCATGTGCCATTAAGTGAATGTGATACTTTTCAGCTAATGTAAGAAACAATAGAGGAATGAAAATATCAAAATTAAAAAATTTGCTGCATTTTTAAAAAACAAACATATAATACTTTACTTAAAATTATTACTTTAAAAAATGATAAGAACTTCCCATACACTTAGTTTCTAAAAAGAGTTTGAAAAAAAAATATTTATTTCCCTAGAAAGTGGAATATAAATAGATTTTTGATATCATTATTTCCTCCTATTCTTAAAAATAAGTAAAGAAAAGTTTAAATGTTCGTTCAAATATTTTTTGTACAAATATAGCATCAGAATTTAATTTTGTTTGATGTTAGCACATGATAGCGTTTAACAATTTTTATCATCCACATTTAAATGCTTTAATGTATAAATATGTTATAGTTAATATCATATTTAAATGTCTTTACGTATCAGTATATAAATGTAAAACTATATCTTATCTAAATGCAAAATAAAATCATGTTAGTTTAAAATTACAGGCTTTTATTGAATTCCAAATGTTTTCAAAGACTGGACCAGTCTTAACAAAATAAAATGTCTCATTGTGTAAGCATAAATGCAAACCTATATCTTATCTAAATGCAAAATTAAATCATGTTAGTTTAAAATTACAGGCTTTTATTGAATTCCAAATGTTTTCAAGGACTGGACCAGTCTTAACAAAACAAAATGTCTCAGTATTGCAAACCTATATCTTATCTAAATGCAAAATAAAATCATGTTAGTTTCACATTACAGGCTTTTATTGCCTTCCAAATGTTTGCAAAGACTGGACCTGTCTTAACAAAACAAAATGTCTCATTGTGTATAAATGCAAACCTATATCTTATCTAAACGCAAAATAAAATCATGTTAGTTTAACATTAAGGCATATAAAACGTTTAATTTTTCATATAAGCACTAAAAACATTGTATTTTAAGAAAAATGCAGAATAATCACAAAAGAAAAATTTTCAAAGAAAATTTTGTTCAAATTGTTGAAAGTTCAAATCTTTCATAAGAAAATTGGTATTTTCATAAAAAAAAATGGTGCACTGTATCCTATTTTCTTTCATGTATTTTTAATTAAGCATGGATGTGTGTTATTTTGTCAAAAATTCAACTTTTAACAACTCCATCATGATTTAAAGGTTTTAAAAATGTAATAGAGCTCATCTTGAATTCCTCTTTGGTTCCAGGATAACTTTGTTCCATATTTCTGTTCCGTTTTTTTTACCTATTTCTTCACGTTGTCAAATATCAAGTTGTCAAGTTCAAGTCGTCTTCAAGTATTCTTTTGATCATAAAAGATTTAATAAGGACCTCAAATATGTTTTAACAACTACGTTTTTTGGCAATGATCTCAAATCATGAGAATTAAAGATAATTATAAAAAACTACAACAAATATTGTTATCAGTTTTTTAAAAACGAATTTAACTTAATTAAGCATTCCAAACACCAAAATTTGTGAAGGGTTTCCTCAACAAAAACTAATACCGAGCAACATAAAAAAATGCGTTTTTTTTCTTCAAAAATATTAATATCTGTAATAAAAGTTTTAGTTTCAGGTGACAAACTTAAAATCATTCAAGTGTGGAAATTCAATAAAAAATTTTTTCTACTTCCTTAAAAGGATATCAAAAGCTTTTTTACATAAATCATGTCAACTGAAAAAAAAATTGAATAACATAAATCATTGAATAAATTAAAAAAATTGTTGCGTGAACAATTAGCTTTCTGAATAAAAAACGTATGTAATAGGATATATAATAATAATGAGTAATAGTAATAGACAGGACCTATGTAATATGAATAGAAAAATTTTTAGATATTTTTTTAAAGATAAAATTTATGAATTTAGTATATTTAAATAAAAAGGTAACAATTTCCTTTAAAAAATATTAAAGGTATCTTATGTTATGTAAAAATATTATATATATTTTCTAATTCATAACACTAAGTAAATATGTAACATTATTTAATATAACTTACTATATAATGTAACATTAAATATCTTTTAATAAGTATTTAAAAATTCATAAAATATGATATATCTTAATTATTTATCAATTTAAAAATAATGTAAATAAAAAATCTACAATAACAGTCCAAATTACTAGTTAATTAGTTACTTTATGTACAATAATATACTTACAATCGAAAGAGTAATACACTCATGTCCATAAATTCAGGATAATGAAGTTCAGGCAAAGAAAGAGACAGTAAAGTCTATTTATTAAACAAAAACAAATTTGACATAATTAATAAAAATTGCGATTTTTATTTGGAGAAAATTTCAAAAAAAATCTATTTACAAAAAATTATAACAAAAGGTAAAAGAGCAAAAAAGCATGCTGAGTATGTTTATCAATCTGATCTTGGGGAATATTACACCACTCATCAAGCAATACCCTCCGAAGTTCCGGTTGGCAGGTGGGAGAGGGTTGACGGGCTGCAATTCGTCGGCCAAGCATATCCCACACATGCTCTATTGGATTCAAGTCCGGTGAGTATGCTGGCCAATCCATATGGGCGATATCCTCCAATTGAAGGCATTCGACTACAATGTTTGCACGGTGAGGACGGGCATTATCATCCATAAACAGAAATTCAGCACCCATGGCGCCCCGAAACAAACGTACATTTTGTTCCAGAATGACATCCCGATAGATGTGGCCTCTCATCGTTACACTCTGAACATGCCGGTCAGTTCTGGAACCAAGAATAATTCCTCCCCAAAAGAGCCATCCTGAACCACCGAAACGGTGTCGTTCAATGATGTTCTCTTGGTGGTAACGGGTACCTGGAGCTCTCCATATGAAAGTCCGGCGAGAATCAGACTGCAATCTAAGCCTGGACTCGTCGGAAAACATTACACCAGACCACTGTTGCGGTGTCCACAATGCATGCTCTCTACTCCAGGTTAATCGCAGGCGACAGTGAGTTGCGGTAAGTGGAACACATCTGACAGGCCTACGAGCATATAGACCAATGTGCCCTAAGCGTCTGTACACGGTCTGCCTTGAAACTGTCGTACCGGTAGCTGAAGAGAGCTGACGAGACAGGTCTGATGCTGTGCTCCGTCTGTTTCTTTTGGCAGTAACTGCTAAATACCGGTCCTCATTTGGCGTTGTAACTCTGGGGCGACTTGTGCTGTAACATCTACTCACATTGCCATCATCTTGGAATCGTTGCCAAAGCCTGGAGATGACACTCTGGGCGATTCCAAGTTCCACGGATACTTCCAGCTGGGTACGTCCACATTCCAGTCGTCCGATAATTCTACCACGTAAAAAATCATCCAAATGCTTCCTTTGTGCCATAACTATGCGATTATTGCACTGAAAGGCTTTTAAAGCGCTTGTGAACAATTTTACTTCTTTGCCACCATTCCTTATATACCCCTCTCTTACACTCTCGTCATTGTGACGTACTATCCGCGCCATCTGGTGGTTTCCTGTAATTTGCATATTCTTCTTCAAGATGTGTGTGATAATTCTACACATGAAATTTTTATTTTAGAGTTCAATTTCTGTGTGATTCTGAATTATTCTTAATTTATGGACATGAGTGTAATTGCAAAGCTACTATATGGACGCACAAACTGAAATAACTACTTACTAAAAGCGCAAGATTCGTGCTGAAATGTCATTTAAAATCTATTAAAACGGTACAAAATTCCTATTAAATTTTAATGATGCCTAGTACTTTCTCAAATTTCTTGTCTACAACATCAATTTGTCTGTAGATTTGGCAATCAGCAATATTTTAACATCATGCCATTAAGAGATTAATAAATGTATTATTAAGATTCTGACTCATTTTTCATAAAAAATTCAAATTCAATATTTAATCTATAAAATTAAACTTGTTAATGCTTGTTATATATATTTATAAAAAAAATTTCTTAGCAATATAAATTTTTTACTTTGAACCGTGTTGATAAGTCATCTAGGTAACGATTTCTCGGGAGTTCAAAAACAACAAAAATTGTTCGAAATATTTTAAGAGATTTTTTTTGACAAATTTTCAGTGACTGCTAAGTGCACAAAAGGCTTGACTGAATAATATTCACGCAAATAAATTAAAGAACATAAGAACAACTGAGAAATTTTTCATTGTTTGAAGAATTTTAACATCCAAAGGAGCATTTTCAAGGTAAACAGAATGTGTTGTTTACGAATTCAGTCCACTTTGACCTGAGGCGAAACGCTGGTATGTACAGAGTTATCTTTACCCAAACATTCCCACGCAGATCTGACTAGCTTGACACTTCAAATTCCCACAACAACTTAGTCTGGGATTTGGTTTGTCGCTCTACGGTTATTTTGTGCACGCGACTGTTAAACAGACCGGTTTATACAGTTTAAATTGAATTCCTAACCATTAACAAACATCTATGCTTCCGCCAGGATTCGATCACGAAGCCTGTGGTACCACAGGCCAGAGTGCTAACTACTTGGTCACCAGGCTATTTTAGTCTGGGAAGTGGCAAGGAAGAGCATATAATGTAAATCATCTTGGAATCAATGGATGTGACATTCACGTTCCCGAGCCCAACGGAATTTGTCCTATGGCTTTATTCTACCTGTCCAAGTCATCAACACGGGAGCCTTCAATTTTGCTCCCTTAGCTGAATTTCAAATAATTTTCTCAGTTAGTTGTTGTTAGTTGTAATTCAGAAACCCAATCTAAGCTTATAATTCCTTCTAAGATTAAAACTAAACCCTAAATTACATAGCTAAATGTCGACAAAAAAACTACTACTCGCACAAGATTAAGGATGAAACACCCCAAAAATATGAAAATTTCTGCTGATGGCTTTAAAAAATACCAAAAGTGTGGCAACTGTCTTGATGCCGATCTTACTCCTCATCATGTCTTTGAATGCCCAACTGTTGCAGCCGCCATACTACGCCGCCATAGTATATTGTCTGGACCATCCCTCATAAGAGGATTTATACTCCGAGCTGGCAATCAACGGCAATAATATTCGGGAGCACCATGTTATTTGATTTTCTTGTACTCTTCAGGGGATAGACAACAATAGCAACAACAATAATAATTCAGAAACCCATTGTGATATCTATTTTACTACTGAGGTTCTTTTACTGGAAGTTGCTTTCTCCAAGGAGGTGAGCTGTTAATTATTGGTCCGCGTAATTAAATTTCAAGTAAATTGGTTAAAGACCTAGTTATCTGTATAATGTACTTCTTTTTATATTTGGTGACTCAGTTAAAGGTAATTTTTTTATTGTAGGTAAAGAAAACGAGAGAAGGATCAAAATTATAAGAGATGTTCCTAACTTTTAAGAAGTCTTCATTCATTTGGGTTTTGTTTGATCAATCTCCATTTAAGATTAAAAGAAAAACAAGTTAAAACAGGAACTTTTTTCTAATTTCAACAATTTTTAATTTACGGTATGTACATCAAGAAATCATAATTTTTGAAGTTTAATTACATGGTATGGACCTATTTTAACAAGACGATAAGTTACTATGAATCAGAGGCCATTATGTGATAGATATGGATATTTAGAGGTCTGTGTAACATTACTGGAATAGGGATCATCGGCCGATTGAAAATATAATATATTAGAAAAAAGAATATTTAGCATTATATTGACTAAATTTTATTCTAGTAAAAAATCTTATTTTCATGCATGCAAAGAAGATTGTATTATTTTTATGACATATATAATTTACCCCCCGTAATATTAAAAAAACATTAAAAATAAAAGTACTCTTTGAATTGAAGCCAATATAATAACGCAAAGCGGCCATAGCACTGTTTTCACCGAATGAGTGGGACGACTTTCATGTAAATAAAATATATACGTGAAATATGGCAAATTAAAACTGATCAATGCTCAAAAGTAATGAATTTATTTCAGTTACCGTTGTAAAATTATTAAAAAGCATATTATGAAAAAAATATTGTTCCGATTCTATTGAACAATTTTGCAAATAAATTCTTTAAAAATTTGTTTTCGAATGGGTTCTTTACAAATGCTATCTAACTCAGCAGGTAGCTGCTAAATGTTTGGATGATAACGTTTTAAGGCAGTTCGCTCAAGATCAGATTTTCAATGATTTTCAAGTCAGTTTCTGAACACGGCTACGAACATTTTGTCGAACATCTGACCAAAATAGGGATTATGAACTCTAATATATGTGTTGTTTTATGTAAGATGAATAAGGCCCATCTACTTATTTGCTCGGGACTCTTACTCTAACTACGACTGAATGGGGAATTGTGTACTCTCTACTGGAGGGCCAGAGAAAACATGTCCTGATCACACGAACTTTTATTATGGTGCTTTCAGTTTTTTAAATTTTAATCCTTAGACGATTTAACTTGTTTTAAAATGTTTTGTAAGACCTTTTGGTCATTTTTGTTAAGAATGTTTGGTCTTTTCTCTTTGTAATTGAGGTTTGTTTGTACATTTTTTTTTTATTTCTACGGAAGTGGCCAAATTTTTTTGGATTGAGTTCCAATAAAGCCATAGGTAACAACAACAACAACAGTTAAATGTGATCGATTAAAAGACACCTATGCTTATTTTTAATAAATTAGTATTATGGCTCACAGCAATACACTAAAAATTGAGCTTAGTCTCAGCGTAAGTCTTTTGTTTTAAAATATTTTTGTTCAAGATAATTTTCTAAAACTAAATAGTTGAAAATCATAAAGGGATCTAGGGGTTTTAAAAAATATTTTAGAGTAATTTAATAACTTACAAATTGTTAAAGTTTTAATAATAGTTCAAATTTAATAAAATAAGAGTGTGGTATAAATCCCTGGTATGAATATTTTAGAATATAGCGTATCTATGGAAATGTATCTATCTAACTTTTTTTATGAGTGAAACAATTCCATAAAACTAAAAAGAAATAATGAATGATGCGATTAAAAATTTCAGAAATATTGAATGGCTAACTTGGTTCTAAATGAAGGGAGTTAAATTAACTGCTAGTTAAACTAACAGTTATAAAAAATGATCGGATTAAGAATGAATTTATTAATAATTAGACAGAAATGATGGTAAATGACTTAATTTAAATAATAAAACAATTAAGTGTTAAATTTGTGTATTTTAAGCTGGGAATTTGGACTTTTATAAAGATAAATAAATTGAAAATAAAACAATTAAATTAATGAAAAAATACATTTATTGCTTAAAAAATTCTGCAAAAATAACATGCAGCATTCAATTCTACACGAAATGAATGTTTTAAAGTTTCTTTTTTTGGATGAAGTCTCATTCATGGGTGATTATATAATTATTAATGCTATTTAAATTGTCGTTAGAAAAATAAATAAATTGTAGGAGACTTTAGAATTAGATAAGCATATATTTAATTACAACAAAATTTGGGAATTTGAGAATATAAAATTTCTTAAAGTTCTTTGGTAAACGAACTTCTGAAACACATTAAAAAAAGTTTTTTGCACAAAAGTCTACATCAGAATCATTTATGATCATAAAAAGGTTTGTATACCTTACTATGATCATAAATGATACAACTGATATTTTGAAAATAAATTATACGCTTCCACTTAATTAAATATTTAAATTTTTGTAGGGAACAGTAATAAATTATGAAAAGTATCAGTTATTAATAATAACAATATTAATAATACTAACATTATCAATAATAACAGATACAAATTATTAAAACATTAAAGTGTTACAATTTTTACAATAACATTTAATTACTTTTTTTTAGAAATTATTACAAATTCATTTTTTTTAAAGTTTTATTTTAAGTAAATGAATTTTGTTTCAAATTTCTTAATTTTATTTCCATGATTTTGAAAACACTAAGTAATTATAAATAAAATTTTAAATAAATCCTTTTTTTCTTCAAAATTTGTTATTTAAATCGTTTAAATCGTAATTTAAAAATTTAAATATACTACTGTGCCCAAAAAGTAAGAACAATTATTTTTTTTCAAAAACTCTTATTTATTCTTATTAAACCCAAATTCACTTCATCACATTCCAAGTAATCCCTTCCAGACACGATGCACTTATGCCAACTTTTTTCCAATCTTCAATACATGCTAAAAAGTCATCGGTAGGAATGGCCTTCAAAGCGCCAGCGACTCACGTTGAATCTCTTCAATCGACTCAAAATGGTGACCCCGGAGTGGTCTTTTGGGTTTAAGGGAATAGCCACAAGTCGCAGGTGTGAATACGGTGGTTGTAGAACGATATGGGTTTCACTTCAATCGAAAAACCCACGAAGAATCAATGCAGTGTGAGCTGGCGCATTCAGTGTTTTCGGTACCAATCAAGATTTAACGCGTTTGAGGCCCAAATTGGAATTGACCGATCCTTTTGAAATTCTAACATCATCAGCATGGTCTTTAATTGTAAATCGACGGTTTGTAAGCACCAAAATTTTAATTTTTTGGACGTGAGCTTCGTCGGTTGAGGTTGATGGTCGACCAGAGGGCTCTTCATCTTCAACGCGTTCTCTGCCGCCTTCTTTGAACTGTTTATACCATTTCTAAACATTTCTTTCCGATATAGGAATGCTGACCGAATGCCTTCTGCAACATTCTATACGTTTCTGCAAACAAAATTGAATGCAAGTTCTTTGCTCAATTAATTCAGACATTTCAAAAATCGCCAGAATCAGTTTTAGCGTCTCACAAAGCCAAGCGTAACTCAAACACCAATGAATATTTTGACGTCAAATTTCACACAAAAGTCAAGGACAGTGACAGCAACCTATATATAAAATAAAAAAAAAAAATGAAATTCCACAGGAATTTTAAATTGAAAATTGGTCTATTGGTCTATTGGTCTTACTTTTTGGACACATATGTAAGTAATTCATTAAAAAAAACTATCATTTTTTTAAATTGAATCATGTAATCTTAAATCAAAATAAACATTTAAAAAATATTTTCAAGACATGTACGCAAGACATTGATTAATTCTTAATAATCTGAGAAGGAAATTCATTTTTCTCTACTCAAATAACAAATATATTAATTAAAAAGATTCCGATAAACTCCGTTATCTTTAAAATATATTCTATATAGATCATATTCTATACTTTACTAAAATAATCATTTGCAACCTGTTCCTTCCGTAATTTAAAAATTTAAATATATGTTCGTAATTAATTAAAAAAACTATTACTCATTGAATTGAACCATGTAATCTTAAATTAAAGTAAACATTCTTTAAAAAAATTTCAAGATATATAAACAAGACATATCAGTGTCTTGTTTATATGTCTTGAAATTTTTTCCAGATATTTTCATCATTTCAAAAAAGTTTCATTACCTTAACTCTTAATAATATTAGAAGGAAATTCATTTTTTTCCTATTCAAATAACAAACACATTAATTAAAAAATATCCCGATAAACTCCGTTACCCTTAAAATGTATTCCATATAGATCAAATTCTATACTTCACTAACAATAATACAAAGCACGAAAAAAATAAGGATACAATTAAAGAAAGTGGAATATTAAGTAAGCATCATTACTCTCCATCATTAAATTCATCAATGAGCATCATTACTTTTAAACATTAAATTTTCAATGAAGAAAAATGAAGAGACCGAAATTCTACTGCAACTGGTCACTTCCTACCATTTCCGACATTCCTGATACATTATCTTTTAACACGAACAACCATCTCTAGAAATGAGATAAGCACAAAATGTTCCACGAACCACCACAATTTCGGAACAAGTTACTTAATTGGAGCATTTTGCATTATAGCAGAAAAATAGCTCGCAATAATATCGCATTCGAGACCTAAAACAATAATCTTCTTTTTCCTATTGTATCTTCGCCAATGAATACGGATCGATGACGTCACGGATGACATCACGAAACGGATCATATATAGAGCAAAGCATGGAGGCAGAATATGGAAACGTTTTCATACTCCTCAAAGCAGTAGGAACTAACTGAATCAGTCTTAAAAGAGATTTTGCAGAAAAGATTATCAAACATCCAACATGAAAGCTGCAGCAAATATTCTTGGATTATTTTTGCTATGGGGTGAGTGATATACATAATAAAAATCAACTTTTCATTGTTTACTAAAAAATTTATATAGTCTTTGTAAACATACTTATTGTTGTATTTGATTATGTAGCTTTATCAATTTTTATAATCTAGAAACTTTAAATATTTCATAATAAAATATTCAAACTTTAAATAAAATCATAATTTTTAGTATTAAAAACTGTATGATTGTACAAATTAAAAAATATCTATTTCAAGTCCATGTTATATCCATGCTATAAAGATAAGATATGTTTTTTATGTACATCATAAAAGACATATCTTATCGTTATGTACATCATAAAAAATATTTTTCATTATTTAATTAAAATTTCATATAGTCTTCCTAAACATACTTATTGTCTTATTTGATTATAGAGCTTTATCAGTTTTTATAATACAGAAATTTTAACTATTGAATAATTTTTGGTATTAATATTTTTATATGTTATTAGAATTATATTTTATATGTTATTAGAATTATATTTTATATGTTATTAGAATCAGTCCATGTATATCAATACTATAAAAGATAATTTATTTAAAATTTTATATTTGTTAATAAATATATTTAAAAAGAAGTATGTGAACATTGTCTATAAATTAATAAAAAAATTAATTCCATTTTACAAAAATATTCGTGTAAAAAAGATTATTTCTTTATTAATGTTTAACTTAATATTTAAATGATATTTCTATGCAATATTAGGTTTTAATATTAATAAAATGTAACAAATGTGTTGACATAAAAAAAAACACAAGATTTTGTTTAGAATAAATTAAAATAGTAAATGATATAGATTTTATTTTTCAAAAATTATAAAGAGATAAAATTCTGAAGTATATTTGTTTATAAAATATTATTATTGTGTAAATTTATTATTTGTTTATAAATGTTAGTATAAAATATTTGTTTATAAATTTGTAAATAAATTGTAAAATGTATTTGTTTATAAATTTGTAAATAAATTGTAAAATGTATTTGCTTATAAAATGTAGACATAAAATAGTTACAATATAATTTTGTTACTTACAGTTTGTTACTTGAAATTACAGAAATTTCATTACAGAAATTACAGAAATTTATTAAAGATTAAAGTTTTGAAATGAAATAATTTAACCTCGAAATAAGCATATTCAAGAAGTTTTAAAGGTATTTTTGAGCATAAAAATATGAAAAAAATGAAGATTATTACATTTTAAGAGATAGATTTGAAAATTACAATTCTTAAATAGCCAACAAAGATGAAAATTAATTAATATCTTTAAATATTATTGAATTTATAAAACAAGTACATTAGTGATTCAGAATAAATTTAATTAAAAATATTATTGCTATATTATGTTATTGTTATATAGTATTATGAATAAATAATTATTATCAACAAAAAATGTGAAGATATAATATATCATCATGATCTACTCTCAAGTAATTAATAATTTTCACCACTAAATTAATTATTCAGGTTTAATTAAAAGTAGTAATTCCACTCTACAAAAATTTTTTGTTTGTGTTCAAGCGAATAAGTGCTTAAATAAAAAAGTTCATTTCCAAAACAATAAAAAAATAATTGTCATATTATTGGTGACTTATAAATGTTATCTCTTTATCACAATAAAATCACTCAAAATGAAAGTTTATTATATTTAGAACCAAATCATTTTATATAGCAAATGTAATCTTTGTCAGAAAAGCTGATTATCGTATTGAGAAGCATGAATTAATTAAAATTCCAACTTGTTTACCATAAAACCAATGATGCGATAAACATATTTCACATGGGCGTTCATTTCATTTCCAACAGGAAATAGACAAATGAGTCCGAAAAATTTTCCGTTAAACTTTTATGATCGCAATTCCACCATTAGTATGACTTTCGACAATCCGTGAATCGCATTCCAATTTCCTGTAAAAGATTTCTCCCAATCTTCCTTACGTGAGGATTCGGCTGAGTAAATTGATCCATTAGAGGTTGGGATTTTGCATACTCTAATCAGTTGGATGGTCATGAATTTCATGGAAGATATGTTTTTATTTTATTACATGAGAAAAATTAAAAATATTAATAATAAAATATAATAATTTATTATTAATATTTTTAATCTGTTAAAAAATTAAAGAAGTCAGAAATAAAAATTCCTTTTTTTAATAAGTATTTTAAAATTTAAAATACAGAAAAATATTTATAAATAAAAATTGTATACATTAATTATTCTTCATTCAGGCTTCATATTAAGAGCATTCTTCATTCAGGCTTCATATTAAGTCAATTCTTCATTCAGGCTTCATATTAAATGAATTCTTCATTCAGGCTTCATATTAGGTGAATTCTTCATTCAGGCTTCATATTAAATGAATTCTTCTTCTTCATTGGGGAAACAGTCCCATGGAGGGCCAAGACCGTTTCTCTAATGGCAGATTTTAGACAGATGTTTTACAGATGTCAGTCCTACACACAACGCGCTACAGTCCTATTAGATCGGGACTTAATGTTTAAAGTGGATTATGAACCATTACAAACACCCATGTCACAGCCAAGACTCGAACTCGAAACGTGTGGCACCCATCAACAAAGCGCTAGTCAATATTAAATGAATTACTGATTCCAAATTTAACTGTCAGTTGTAGTAGTCATATATAATTGGAACTAAACAATAAAGGGATAATTCTATGCTGATTTTTTTTAATCAACATACCATTTTCAATTTATTTCTTAGATCCGGGTGTTTTTTTTCTTTGAGAAAATCATTTTTACATTTTATTAAGGGCTATTTACAAATTATATCCTTTTAAAGGTTGATAAAAGTTTATGGCATATGACTTATGGTTTATGACTTTTTTAATATTGAAAAAAAAATTATAATAAATAGAATATTATTTTGATATTTTTCCATTACAGAAGGGCTTATGAGATTACAATATTGTAACAAGTTTTGAAAAATATATAAAAATTACATAGACAAATAAACGTTATTGAAATATAAAATCTTTATAAATTAAATAAAAGATAGATTTAATAAAAACATTGTTACGCAAAATTATGCCTGAATTAAAATATGGTTATAAAATTAAATAAGATTATATAAGAATTCTGCGGCATTTAAAATTTTTTTCCTTTTATTTTAGTTCTGATTGTTGGAAGAGGGAAAGCGCAAGAAGTGGATGACAAAAAAGAGGTTGATCAGGTAAATAAAATATCATATTAGAAAACCATATATATACAAGAATCATATTATGTACCTTAACACTTAAAATTATCAAATAAGAATTTGTAATGCATATGCAATAAAATTCAAATTAATTATATGAAAAGAGAAGTAACAAGTAATATTAAAAAAAATTTTTTAAATCAATCCCTTTTTTTTTATCTATATTGCAGAAAGTCCATTCATTTTTTCATTTTTTTCCATTCCATTCATTTTTTTTAGTTTCTCTGGGGCTATCTATTGGTAGATACATTCAACTTAAATCTAAAAAAACCTAAAATTAATTAATTAAATTTAATTAATGGATTAATATTTGAAAAAACTGTATTAACATCAAGTGTCATCCACTACAAGTTCAAAAAAATGTATTTGAACTTGAGTGGAGGAATAAAAAGTATTTTATTAATGATGAACGATTTTGAATATTGAAAATTTGAACAAGATATATATAGGGAGAGTGTGAGCTAATAGAAGGAATTGAAAAATAGATTTAAAAATTAACAATTTTTTTTAAGAATAAAAAAGTTCAAACATTATTTTGAGAAACAAACTGTGTAGTTCACGGAGCAAAAATAAAATTTTGATTAAAATATTTAGCCGAATTAAAAGAAAATGCTGGAAGAGGTATTGTAATGATAATATAAAGAATGCATTTAAATTTTTTTTTTTTTCTTTTTACACGAATATCTTACAAAAATTTGATTGTTTAGTTAATTATATTAGTTTCTCGTGATTTAAATGAGTCAACACGACTTTAAAAAATAACGTTTAAATTTAATGATGTTTATAATAAATTTAATGATTTAGAAATTTTTATTATTATATACCAATTGTAACTATTTTCATATACCAATTATTACAAAAATAATTTCTATACAATTATACCATTTATAATTATGTTAGTTGATAAATCATGCAGAAAAGTAAATATTTTAGTTTTTTCTAACATTACGTTTGTTTTAAAAATAAATTTGTATAATTTGCTTTAATAATTAATCAATAAAGCATCATCATCAAGAAAAATCGAATGAATTAATTATGCAAAAAAAGTAAACATAATTATAATTATAACACAATATAATTTATATTATAGCATAACACATTTCTTTTAAAAAGAAATTTATAGATTTTGTTTTATGTAATTAATAAATAAAGCCTCATCACCAAAGAAAGGCGAATTAAATTTGAATAGAAAAAGTAAAACAAACTTTTTGATTATATTTTATTCTTTAAAAAGTTTTATCCTAATACTAATAATATGTCAGTGGTGAAATTTGTTATTGAACAATAAAAATTTATTTTGATATAAATTTTAATCACCAGCGAAAATTAGTTATTGTTTAGTATACAAAGTGCATTGAAATTCTTATAGAAAAGTTGAAAAATTATTTTTTTAACATGAAAAAATTTCTTATAAGGAATTTGCTGCCAGCCAAAACTCTTTGACAGCTTTGACAGCACTGCTTGGAAATCAATTACAGCAATCAGCCACTGTCCAAAGAAGACTCAGCCTTGAAGACTTCTTTCTCAACCGTAATGCCCAAGAAGCTGGACAACCAGAAGCCCAACAAGAACCCCAATTCCAAGTCCAACAGAACGACCCCAACTCAATTCTTCTAACCAGAGACACACAGCTTCCAACAGGCGGTAGCGGAATGATCTCAAGGTTACTTCTAGCAAGAAGAATGCTGAGACTTCGGAGGATGGCCAGAAGATTGATACTACTTCCCAGATTGCTGCGATTTGCAAGACTTCGACCTATACGGCAGGTAAACTTTGGTAAACTAACAGGAACACACGCAGGTAAATAGGTCTTTTAGAAGACAAAAAACCGCATGTGAATCCGTACGAGGAAACAAATTAAAATTACCAGAATGAGTTAGAAAAATTGTCCCAGACATTGTAAAAACGAGAACTGAGAATGTTACGCCATGCATATCAGATTACTTAATTAGTGCCTTACCTTGACTTTCTCACGGGAATTTAGAGTAGTTTTTCTTCTTTTGAATGAAGCGTAATCTTTCAACCAAGTGAGGATAGTTTTGTGAAGAGATTATGATCAATAATTTAGTTTGCGGGTTAGTTTTATTTACTGCTGTTAATTTTCTATCTTCTTGCGTGGTATTCTAAAGATAAATTGAGCTCAATCTAAACAAGTAATATAAAAAAAATTTTAAAGTCAATTCCTACTTTTTTTTCATTATATTGCAGAAAGTCCTTTATAAATAATTTTCATTCATTTTTTATAAGTTTATCTGGCGCCATCTATTGGTAGATATATATGCAACTTAAATCTAAAAAAAAAACAAAACTAAAATTAATTATTTAAATTTAATTACTGAATTGATATTTGAAAAAAAAAATGTATTAACATCAAGTGACATCCACAAGTTAAAAAAAACTGTATTTGAACTTGAGTGGATGAATAAAAAGTATTTTATTAACGATTGAAAATTTTAGAGAGAGTGAGCTAATAGAGTGTGAGCTAATAGAAGGAATTGAAAAAGGATTTTATAAATTACAGTTTCTCTTGTCCAAAACTATTTAAAATTTTTCTGCTATTGTTACTAACAAAAATAAAATGCGTTGAATAATTTATAAAATATGAAATAAAAAAAAATAACTTCATAATAAAACATAAATAATTACAGTTGTATATATAAAAATTAGATAAAAACAATATAAACGTTTTATTATTAAAAATATAATCTTCATAATCAGTGGCACAACAGACCCATGGTGTGCCAAGGCCGTTTGCCTACTGGCAGATTTCGAGACAGGAGATGTTATCTATATACGGGGCAGGGTTGTCAACCCTCCGTACAACTCTGTACGATCATATTAGACATGCACCGACGATTTAAAGTGGATTCCGAACCACTACAAACAGTCATGGCACCCCAGGGACTCGAACCCGAAACATGTGGCACCAGAGCGCTAAAAGTATAACATAAATATAATTCACAGAATATAATAGTTTATTTCGTATCAAAATAGTTGAATAACTTACTTAGTAGTCCCATAAATGTACGCAATTATATTAAATGACTTGCGTAAATTAAATGATACTTAAAAATATTAGAGAGTTTTTGCATACCGTACGTTCGTTACCGTAGGACGTCCGTTAGTGAATAATTTATATAGGAAACATAATTTCGTATGAGCATGCGCGCTAGGGGAAACATAATTTCCTTTGAGCAACGAACGTACGGTATGCAAAAACTCTCTATTAAATCCTAAAGTCAATCGTTAAAAATTCTTTAACTCGGCTATGAAAACATAATTCCAATCCAATAAAGTTCTGCAATTAAGAAACTATAACACAATTTTTAAGTTAATTCTGAATTTCTGAACTATCACAAATTTGTTTCCTATGAATTAAATTTTAAAGGATATCTATGTGCAGCAAAATCTTTTATTCAATACTTAAAATAACCTTAATCTATGTTAAATAACTAATTTTTACTTGATTTGTATTATAAATTTATTTCATGCTTTACTATGATTAAATAACATGAAGTTATTCACATAAGGTCAAATTTCATTTTTTGACTGTGTTGAATTCCTTTCAGTTTTAGTTTTATGTTAATGTTATTTGTAATAAGTTCTAAATAAGTTTATTTATCTTTTTACAGGCTATTGTCCCCCGTCCTATAGGGCTTTTAAGTAGAATGGGTCAAATGTACGACCCTTATGATCCTAGAGATTACGTATTTGGAAACAAGGGCTATTCACATAATGATTCGGCATCCAGCTATGAAAACGAATATGGCAGAAAACAACAGCAACAAGGTGGAAGAAATTACGGACAAAATATTGATCCTTATGATTTCAATTACGACCTCGTTGATTTACAGAAAGCAAGGGAAGCCAATAATTACCAACTCGATTCTGGAAATAGTCAGTATTTTAATACTCATCAGCCAGCACTAAATGATATTAATGTAGATACCAGCGGCAACAGACAAGCATATAGAAATCAAAAGAATTTTAACGATGACGTTCAACAAAAAGATTCAAGAGCAGCTTCTACTCTTGCAAAAACTCCAGCAGCAGCAGCAATTGCCAAATAGCCATACCTATGAACGAAATCCCCAGGAAGAAGACTATCAATCCCAACAACAAGAATACAATAACCCTACAGACCACAAACATGATTCTCATGCAAACCAGCATCATCAAGGTAAGTATGAATCAGAAGAACCCGAATCTGATCAGTACAGCCAAGCCCCAAAAAGTAATCACCACCATCAAGCTCAGATTGTAAATGATGATCCATATCAACTACCACCTGAAGAAGTTTTGCGTTTGCTTAATTTGCAAGCAGAACGACAAGAGAAAGCAAAATTGCTTGCTTTACAGAAGTTGCAAGAACATCAACAGCAACAAGGCCAAAATCATTATACTCATGGAGAATTAGAAGACGAACGACATAACTATCCGGAACACCATCATCATTCTGAAGAACACGAACCATCCAATCATGACAGCGATGAATATGAGAAATCACATGGAGAATCATTGGCCATTCAACAAGGATCTAGTAAAGATACTATAGGCGTTGGAGTGAATGTCAATATCAAACCTCCAGCAGTTGATATCGCCATTACCAAGCCAGTATCTCCCATAATAAAGCCCATACCACCAATTGTCAATCCCATACCAGCTCATAAACCTGTTGTTGCAGCTGTGGCAGAATCGCTTATTCCGATTGGGATTTTACCAAGACCTATTCTGAAACTTAATGGAAGATTATTTTTTGGGGCTGAAGTTGGAAAGAACGTCAAAGTTGGTCGATAAAAATTTTAAATATGTATATATTTTTTATTAAATTTTATAAAAGTTTTAAAATTTCTCAATGGAGTAAATTAAAGACTATAATGTATGAAAGACTCTATATAATTAACAAGACTCTGACCAGTATGTAGGGGAAGAAGATTATTTTTATCAATGTTAAAAGTAAATAACTTTCCTTCCAAATTAAAATGATGTGATAAGTCTTATTGTAATATATTGTCCATAAAGTTGATTGTTATTTGAAACATTGATGAAACGAAATTGCTAAATTATTTAAAATGAAATAAGCCATCAATTATTATAAATAAAAAAATGTTTTAAAGAATTTACTTCCAAAATATTTACACTTAGCATTTAAATAGTTTTCGAAATATTTTATTAATTCTAATCTTTGTAGATCTTAAAAAATTTTTGAAAAGCATTCTTGTTAAACTCAAAACTTAGTACATGCCGATAAATCAAAATAAAAACATATTTATTATTTCTTAAAAAATTTCCTTAAAATATTCGTCTTTTTAACGAAATTTTATCTGATAATTTGTTTAAAAAACTATTTTGAAAATTATTTTCTTAATTTTTATTTGTATAGTAAAACTAATATTTTCCTACTTATTACCTTTATATTAAATAAAAAACGACATTAAAAATTATATATTATAATATTATTATTCAAAATTATATTATTCTCTTTAAAATATTATCTGTTTAAATTTATTTAAACTATATAAGATGGAAAGATGATGTTGTTTCTGCCATATTTGAAAGAACCTGTAACATATATTTTTCCATAGCCTCATCAACATTTATAATTAAAGCTGATGCTGTTCCATTATTATTTTGTATATAATGTACGTATGAACATCGAATTATTGTTTACATTACTTTAAAAATGTATTGTATATATAAATAAAGGGTATATATAATCTGATTAGTTTATTATTTTATTTTAAATATATTTGTGACATTGAAAATCCTTAAACTTTGAAAGGAAACTGCATATAATATAAGTATAACAAAAATAATTTATTTTTGAATATGTATATGAAACTAATCTTCATCTTTAAATGAAAAAAATTATTATTAGTTTTCTAATCAATAATTTATTAATTAATTAGAAAAGGTGATAAAGTTAAGTTCTAATTGCATAAAAAGCATAAAGCACAAATGCTTTAGCCAAATTTTAAAATTTTAATATTTCTAGCTATACACAAAAATGGCAATACAATTTATTTAAACGTAAAATTTCTTATTTCTATTTTAACAACTATACTAAAAAAATTACGTTGAAAATGTGAAATTTTTTATCAATCCATAAATCTGACGTCTGTCTTTTACATTTAAGATTTTCCTTTATTCAAAAAATTTCAGTTTAAGTTTTTTTTTTTTTATTAAAATTGTCATAAGGATTTCTGAAGCCTTTCATATAAAATATAGTTAGATATAATACACATTGAAAAAATGTGCACTAATTTTTTATAAGAAAATGAAAAGAATTTTAAAATAAAACTTGTATGGGAAAACAGATAGAAGCTTTTAGTTTAATGATAAATAAGGTAAAATTAAACTAATTTTAGCACATTTATAATTTATGTAAGAGACAAAATATATAATTTTATCTCTTTTAACAATGCAAATATTTAAAGTTTTTAAAAATATGGATTAATAACAATAATAATAATAATAATAAAACAAAATACTAAATAAATAAACATTTAAAATGTATTTCGCTAAAAATTAAATGAAAAAACAATTTGAGCACAAACTTTCTGTTTTCTGATGCTCGGCATTTTGACACGAGGCAATTGACACTTCAACAGTAGTTATGCGTTAGGAATGAATTGTACATTCAAACGCATATGCACTCTAAACATACGTACTCGTGCGATATTATATGTACCCATACTCGGTTATCGCAATTTGGAACAGCAACATAGGTGGCATTTGGGGGTTTCCATCATGGTAAACAGCGAGAATTTCCACTCTACAAATGTATCGTACCCATAATACACTGAAGTGACAAAAGTCATGGGATAGCAATATACAAATTTTCAGATGGCAGTAGCATCGCGTAGAACAGGTATAAATGCGCAGTGCTTTCGCAGAGCTTTCATTTCTGTTCAAGTTATTCATGTGAAGAGGTTTTGACGTGATGATGCCCACACAACGGGAATTAACAGACTTTGAACGCGGAATGTTAGTTGGAGCTAGACGCATGGGTCATGCCATTTCGGAAATCGTTAGGGAATTCAACATTCCCAGATCCATTGAGTCAAGAGTGTGCCGAGAGTATGGAATTTCAGGCATAACATCCCACCATCGACAGCGCAGTGGTCGACCGCCTGCACTTAACGATAGAGACCGGCGACGTCTGCAAAGAGTCGTAAATTCTAACAGACAAGCAACACTGCGACAAATAACCGCAGAAATCAATGTGGGTCGTACAAGGGACTTGTCTGTTAGAACTGTGCGGAGAAATTTGGCTTTCTTGGGCTATTCCAGCAGAAGACCGACTCGAGTGCCTTTACTGACAGAACGACATCGCTTGCAGCGACTCTCGTGGGCACGTGAACATATCGGTTGGTCCCTAGATGAATGGAAAACCGTGGCCGGGTCCGATGAGTCACGATTTCAGTTGGTAAGAGTTGATGGTAGGGTTCGAGTGTGGCGCAGACCCCACGAAGCCATGGACCCAAACTGTCAGCAAGGCACTGTTCAAGCTGGTGGTGGTTCCGTAATGGTGTGGGCTGTTTTTTCATGGCATGGACTTGGTCCTCTGGTGCGACTGGACCGAACATTGACTGGAAATGCTTATGTTCAGCTACTTGGAGATCACTTGCAGCCATTCATGGACTTCATGTACCCAAACAACGATGGGATTTTTACGGATGACAATGCGCCATGTCACCGGGCCACAACTGTTCGCGATTGGTTTGAAGAACATTCTGGACAATTCCAACGAATGATCTGGCCACCTAGATCGCCCGACATGAATCCCATCGAGCATTTATGAGTCGATTATAATCGATCACATTTATAATCGAGAGGTCTGTTCGTGCCCAAAATCCTGCACCATCAACGCTTTCACAATTATGGACGTCTATCGAGACAGCATGGCTCAATATTCCTGCAGAAGACTTCCAACGACTTGTTGAGTCCATGCCACGTCGAGTTGCTGCACTTCGCCGGGCGAAAGGAAGGCCGACACGATATTAAGAGGTATCCCATGACTTTTGTCACTTTAGTGTACACATAGATATAAGCTTTAGGTTTGACATTACTTGTTGGGTTTCAAACTAAGCATGGTAACACAGCAAATTAATTACCGGGCCTCTCTAGCCCTTGATATTTAAATATGAAATGGATTATTCTGAATCTAGGGAAAATATGGTATATATATATGTGTGGTATATATATATATATATACCACACACACACATATATATATATATAATAGGGGCCTGATATCCGAGTGACTAGCGGTGTAACAGGTTTCTAGTTCGTGTTCCGGCAGTGCCATGGATGCTTGTTAGTAATCCATTTTGAACCGTAAGTCTCAGTCTAATATGACTGCTGGCTAACAATCCTACCCTGTAAAAAAGAGAACATCTTCTGCTTCGCAATCCACCAGGAGGTAGACGGCCATGGTCCAACATGACTTTAATGCCAGGGTTACATATTTTATTTATTTTTTTCTGTCGACATTAATAAGTTCAATAACATTTTTTTAATTTGTATAATTAGAGGCAACTTGAAAGGAATAAAAAAATAAATGTAATAAGTTTGTATTGTTTTTTTTTGCAAAAAATCCCTTTATGATCAATTATACTTATTGAAACTATAAATTGATCTAAGGAAGGAATTTAACTTAAACTTAACAAAATTTACAGTAAAGAATTTTATAAGCCAATTTGGGAAATTCTTTACAAAATAATTCTTAAAAACAAATTTACAATTGTTTCCCTCAATGGTCTCAAAATTCCTTAAAATAAATTGGCAGCCAGAGTCATGGTCTTATAATAAGGTTAATAATATAATAAGCTTAATAATATATAATATTAATGGTTACCATGGTTAACGGTAGCCTGATTTCAGAGGCAGAGTCCTAATTTAGGAGCATTGTGCGCAGCTAAATGCAGAAAAGCATACGTTTGAATCCTCTGTGGACATCATTGTAATGTTACGATATAAAATATCAAAACAACATATGCAGCCTAATGGCCAATTGACTAGCGCTCTGGCCGTTGGGTACCACAGGCTTCAGCTTTGAATCTTGGCAGTGGCATGAATGTTTGTTAATGGTTCGGAATCCACGTTAAACTATAGATCTCGGTCTAATTAGCCCAAAGTGTGCACAAGATGTCCGAAAAGCGACAAACCAAACTAAAGCAACATAGCATGTGTAAAGCGTCTCCCAACTGTAGCCTAGATGCGAGATAAAGTTGTTACAGTTTTTCTATCATACAAGAATTTGCGAGACAGTTACCCCTAAAAGTTCGTCCGTCGTTATGCAAATCACCGACGTTAACAATAAAAAAAAATATTTTAAAAGACGTTAATTGCAGAAGTAATCATTACATATGGATTTTTTTAATTGTTCAATGAATAAGTAAGCTATAGTGTCATTTTCAAACTTGTTAATAATAATGGATTTTATTATAATAATAAAAAAAAAAAAAAAATCAACCACACATTGAAATAGTGTTAAAACTGATATACGCTTTTTATAAATGATATTTGGAAAAAAAACTTTTTCAACATTGCAAGAAGAAAAAAAATTATTTTAACATTGTATTTCATACATAAGTGATATATAAGGTCCGCCGATGTCAACAAAATAGAACTTTGCATTTCAAAACTATAATTACAATTAGAAAATTTTAAGGTCTTTATTGAAACAAAGACGTTT
The DNA here is from genome assembly GCA_021605075.1 of Caerostris darwini. NCBI lineage: Eukaryota > Metazoa > Arthropoda > Arachnida > Araneae > Araneidae > Caerostris > Caerostris darwini. The sequence goes on from BPLQ01006802.1 coordinate 76,072, forward strand.
TTTAGCAATTATTATTAGAATCAATTTACCATAACATTTCGATCTAATTTGTTTTTACTTTTCTCTATTTTTTTGGAAATGTTTCTAAAAGCAATTTTAACGAATATGAAAAGAGATAGGTTTTATGTATTTATTGTATGAAGCACTAAAAATAATTAAAAAATGTAATTATATAGTCCATATATTACGTATAAAATGTGTGTCCCAATATTCAGGTTTAAAGTCAGCTACAGCTAGTTTTTTCTTAATTATATTTACAAATAGTAAATTATTTTATTAACTAACATGTTTTTATAATTCTCTTGATCAAAAAAGAATTTAAGATAAATTAATCAATTTATACTTGCCCAAATTAAACTGAATTAAACTCTTCAAAAAATCAACATATAGCTATGACCAATAAATACCAAGTAACCAATAAGTAGAACATATAGGTATGTTATGAGTGTTTAAATGAATATATAAAGAATTATTAATAAACATTAAAATACTTTTACTGTTGTGTAACTTCTATTGTATATCATTAGTTACTTTTAATTAATATTAGAATTTCGAAAATTACGAACACAAATACGAATTTCGAAAACTAATAAATGCGTAGAAGCATGTAAGTCTAAATATGTATAATACACACGTTAATCTGTATTTTTTCATAAATACTATTATGTGTACACCCTTAGCAACAAGTGCTTATTTATTTACGCATGTATAAAAATGCTGCCTTTGTGTGCATCTATATATATGTTTATCCATGTGTGCATAAATGCGAAGAAGTGTTTATATGCATATATTTGTGCTTGTACATGTATACTATGGCTATATATATATATATATATATATATATAGGTAAGATGATTGCACTTTTGTATGTGGGAATGCGTTTATTGCGTGTATGTACATATGTATGTGAATATGCATGCACATAGGATTGTGATTTGTATGTATGTATATATGTATGTGTACATGGTTCTGCGTGTGTATTTGGAGCATTTATGTATGTATCTTTGTGTTCATGTTAGCTTGTAAAATATTGCTCATGACTGCATGTGGATATGTAAACCTGTATGCATGAACACCCATGTATGTTTGTATGGTCATGCACATGTATATATGTATTTGCATGTAATGTGCACATATGTGTAGGTATATGTGCATATGCATGTGTATGTGTATGTATTTACGCACAAACATGAGCATGTCAATACATGTGCACACGCATACGTGCGTACATATACACAAGACATACACATACACAAGCACATACATATGTACACACATATATGTATTACATATTACATACATACATACTCACGCATATGTACAAATTTATAAACAAACACATTCATATATATACACACTCAAAAACATACACATGTGTTTCTAATGCCAAATTGATTGCTGATAGCATTGTAACAGTTTTGTTTTACATACTCAAATGAATGGCAATTACATTTGAAAATAATGTTGCATGCAATAATTTCTAAGTAAAGCTGTTGAACAAATTAGAAGGTCTAGAAATGAGAAACATTTTTTCTCTGAAAATAAGAAAAATTTTATTAAAGGATTGTTCATAATGTCCATAGTTTATATACATACAATAAAATAGTTTATTGCAATAATAACATAAGAAAAAATTGTTTATTGCAATAATAAAGTAACAAAAATAGTTTATTTCAATAATTAAATAATGCATTGGACGCAATCAGAGAATTGATTGTCTGATAAAACGAGAAATTTTTTTAATAAAGATTGTTCGTATTGTCTATAGCTTATATGCATGCAATAAAATAGTACATTGCAATAATAAAATAACAATAATAATTTGTTTCCTTAATAAAATAAGAAAAAAGAGTTTATTTCAATAATAAAGCAATTAATTGTCTAAAAAAATGAGAAACAATTTAATCAAGGATTGTTCATAATGTCCATAGTTCATACGCATACAATAAAATAGTTCATTGCAATAATAAAAAACAAAAATTGTTTATTTCAGTAATAAAATAACAAAAAATAGTTGATCTCAATAATAAAATAATTCATTGAATGCAATCTGAGGATAGATTAGCTGAGAAAATGAGAAATTTTTTAATAAAGGATTGTTCATGATAACCATAGTTTATATGTATACGATAAAATAGTTCATTGCAATAATAAAATCAAAAATTGTTTACTTCAATAATAAAATAGGAAATTGTTTATTTCAATAATAAAATAATTCATTGAATGCCATCTGAGAATTAATCGTCTGAAAAATGAGAAAATTTTTAATATAGGATTGTTTGTTATGTCCATAGTTTATATGCCTACAATTAAATAATTTATTTCAATAATAAAATAACAAAAAATAGTTTATTTCAATAACAAAATAATTAATTGTCTGAATTAATGAGAAAAAACTTTAATAAAGAATTTTTCATAATGTCCATAGTTTATATGCATACAATAAAGTAGGTCATTGAAATAAAATAATAAAAAAAAAAAAAAAACCAAAAAATTTTTTATTTTAATAATAAAATAACAAAAAATATTTTTTGTCCATAATAAAACAATTCATTGGATGAGAAAATGAGAAAAATTGTAATAAAGGATTGTAATTGCCAAAAGGATTAATAATTGATATTTTTAGATTTTTTTATTGTATTACTAAGAGTACACATTTATCGCATTTGATGTAATCCAATTTAATAGAAAATGTTTCCTTTATTGAAATTACTAAAAAAAGTTTGAATCATTTAGCCGTGAAATGTAAAAAGTGAGCTTCCTCACTTCTAAGTTTACCGGAAAACTGCAAACTATTTTAGGAGATTTTAAATCAAAAACAACACGCTATGTTTCGTGCACGTTAGAAAATATCTGCACCGCTCTAAATAGATATTTTTCATTGCAAAAAAGACATATTATTATGGTTTTTTTCCTTCTCTACAAACAATTACGAAGATGCATGCCTTCATAAAGAGTTTGAATAATTTTTATATAAACATTCACAGTGAAGTAATTTGATCTATTTTGAACATAAAAGTCTATTATTAAAAGTAATTTAATAGTTAATATAATTAAATATAATATTTAAAAAAGAGCACGCTATAACTATTAATTTCTTTTTAAGAAAATATTTAGAATATTTTTGGTTTTAAAGATGTAAAAGATTTTTGTGTAGCGAGTTTTAAGCGATTGTTTATTTCAGTCTTTAATCATTTTCCTTTAAACGTTCTTAGATTGATTTCCTTCAATTTCTTTTTGTTCTGGTAAAGACATAATCGTTTCAGAGAAAATAATTTAATGAAAACAGCTAACTTAGTTGTAAACTACATTTTATTTATATATTAACAATTATGGTTCAAAATTTTTCTATTCCAAAAACACTTTCCGCATTTAAACTTTAACATACTTCAAGACATAAATTTTAAATATTTGTTCACATCTTTCAAGGCCATAACTCAAAGTAACTAAGGGTCATTCAAGGTCAGCTACTCAAGTGGTCAATACTTTTATGGCCATATTTAAAAACAAATTAAAAATACTTATCTTTTTACCATAAATTTTATTTGAATTAAAAATATAAATTTGATTGCAAATTAAATTAAACAATTATTATTTTTAACAAAATGAACTAATAATTTTAAGTAAATTTTAATAATTATTTGAAAATTGTTTCATGTCAATTTTGCACCTTTTAAAAATCTTATCGTTATAATATTTTTGTTTAGCTTATTATAACTATTAATCCCTTATTTGTTTTCTTAATAAATTGTTTCCTTTATAATCCAATAGCTGGGGGCCTCATGCCCGAGTGACTAGCGGTATGGTGCTCGTTGCCACAGGCTTCATGCTCGAGTTCCTGAGGTGCCATGGATGCTTGTAGGGGTTCAGAATCCCCCTTCTTTTACTTCAATTACTAACTCCTCCTTAGTGTCATGAAGTGGACAGACATCCCATGAGTAGGCTAATCATGGATGGAGCTAAAATAGTATGCTGCTTCTAAAGTGATGGATCACCCATCAATATAAGTCTTACTTTTGATCCGAGTCACTGAAGAAGAAAGGGCAGTGCCTTCAGTGGAGAGTTTTAGGGAGAACTATCCCACATGTGCGTATCGTATGGGAGAAAACCCGGGAAACTCCCACCAGGAAGTATTACTAACGAGGTAAGATGCTGAACATCACAAAAGTCATTGAGTTTTCTCGTTTTTGGAAACAGTGTTTGCAATAAATGCCGCTAGAGGTGGGAAACCTCAGTCCTGATGCCAACCAGCACGCACATTGCCACTGAGTCACGAGTGGAGCTGTTTATCTTTCAAACACTAGGATTTCAATTCAAAACAGACGAGCTAAACAAACAGAAAGTTCCATGTCCAAGAAAGGAATTATTAGGCAGAAATGTCTTTATAGAAGGGTTCTTATGAAGCAAACGGTGGACAATAAATTCTCTGGATGCCATCCTGTTGAGGGAGGGGGGGAGAGGAATTCATTTCAAACTGAGGAGTTGCCAGGAACTAGCATCTGTCGAACGAAATCAACAAGCTTAACACATTTATTGTCTAATGAACAGAAGTGTAGATGGAATCACATTCTTTTTTTTTTTCCTGGCCTGAATGGCCGAGTATCTAGTGCTCTGGCTCTCGGTGCCACATGTTTTGTATTCTTGTCCCGCTGGTACCATGGATGTTTTTAGTGGTTCAGAATCCATTTTAAATCGTAGGTCCCAGTCTTATAAGATTGTAGAGCGTCACGGAGTCAGATTAAGTCACATTTCTACCTACTGGTACTCCATCACAATAGAAGATTTCATCTTTCCCTTTAACCATGAGTCCATATGGATTCGTGATTGGCTAGATGTCCACCAAGTGGGATAAGAAACAACAACAACAATTATTTTCTTCTATGATTTTAAGTAATAATGATAATGTTAATCAATAATGATTTCAAACCAAAGTCCTTCAATTTATTTTATTTAATTGTAATTTCATAAGTAATTTCGGATCAGTTGTGAATAAATGAAATTTATAATTTATAATTCCGCAATAACCATTCTGAACAGGTATTCTAAATGATCATTTCGCTTTATCATTTTGCATCCTATTTTACTTCCGTTTCGAATGACCAAACACATCCGGTCCATGCGTAGAATTCCAATAAAAATCACTTGTTTTCTCATTGTTTATAGTAATGGACGATGTTGACTGAAATAATTGGCCCTCCTACCAGGAAAACCCCTTGTTATTGCAGAGCACAGCGAACGGAAGAAATTTTGTAAATTTTCTTGAATTACTTCCCTTCTCTAAACAGATAAAAATATTTTCCTCCATTCACCACATATTTTTTCAGATGTTCTCCCAGTGGTTTTTCCTCTTCCTTCCTGTGGGAAATCACTCAATTTCCCTCAACTTCCGCTACTGGTGTGGATTAAATCTGTCCCCGCATTTTGTGGATTAGGATTAAACTAAATTTCTTCACTTTTACATACATGTGATGGAGTTTAATTGCAATTTTAAGGATGGTAATTGGACTGAAATTGTCATAAATTGTTTGAAGCCTTTCAGAACGTTTCGGTCGTTACGATATTTTATCTGGAAATAGAAGACATCAAAAATTTCGAATGCTCTCATTTATTTTGATGAAAGAATAAGTCATTTATTAAATATTTAAAAAAACATATTTTAAAACGAATTTTTAAAACAAATACCCTGAATTTGAAAGTAATTTCTCAAAAAGGGAAACTGAATATTAAAATAGAAATTTGATTCATTAAAATTTTTTTCTATTCTCCAATTGTCTTCTGCCATTATTACTACATTCCGTACACTCCATTTCGTATATTATTATTATAAAGTTAGTTTTGAAAGTAATATCATTAAATTTATGGTCACTACACTACAAAAAAATAGAATAGCTATTATGTGATTGTTAACTAAAATTATTTTTTGAATATTTTAAAATTAGGGGCCTGATGACCGAGTGGCTAGTGCTGTGGCGCTTGGTACCACAAGTTTCGGGTTCGAGTCCCGGCGGTGCCATGCATGTTTGTAGTGGTTTGGAATCTACTTTAAACTGTAGGTCCCGGTTTAAAATGATCGTAGAGCCTTAGATAGGGGTTAATGCTACTCCGCGTCAGTAGCTTATCTTCAAGCTACACGCATCTCCTGGGCAGTGCTAAGTAAGTAAAGTCGGTGCGGTGTTTGCCTTAAGGCATCAAAGACAACTATCTAATTATTTGACAGCTGCATTAGAACAAAAATTATTTTAAGAATACCATAATTTTTCTGATACACATAAGTTGAAATATTTATGTCCACACTCATCATAAATGAATTTAATTAAATACACTAAATAGTTCATTTAAAATTGTCGGCCTTGAAGAATGAATAATAATCAAGAAAACTCGAATTTTGGAATGTTCAATAAAATTAATTTCGTTAAACTGATTTAGAGTAACTAGGATGAATTAATAAAAATCATTTTATAAATAATAATACTTTGCTTTTATTTAAATTTCCAGAATATTAAAATGTATCGATGAATATTTTAAACTATAAATACATTTAATATGTAAAAATTAAAAGTAAAACGTTTTAAACAAATAAATCTTCCATCTTCCTTTGATGTAAATGCATTGGAATAGTAAAAAAATAATTCCATTCAAAATGTTTTGGAAAGGCTATGAATTCTTTGTAGACTATATTACACAAAAAAATGAAAACTGTTTTCTATAAAATCAATAAAAAGTAAATAATTTACTAAAAACTAAAAATCTCTAATTAAAATCTCAAAAAAAAAAAATATGTTGGAACATTATTTTATGAAAGGGAATAAGGAACAATTTTAAGTAATAAACAAAAAAAGTAAAATAGTCATATAATCTGTATCAGTAAGAAAATAAATCCATCGATCAGTCAAGAAAAAATTAGAGAAAATGTGATAAATCACTTTGGTTTCCTAACTCTTCAGAAAATATTTTCAATATTAGAAAAAAACTTTCTTTTAAGATATTTTTATTTTAGAAATTATTAACCTTTTATATTTTTTTTATGTTTAAAAAGTTGTGCCTTTTAAACTCGGAAGAATCAACCTGCAAGTTTCTCATATAACAAGTATTATTTATCGAAGTATTTTTCTTAACAGGATATTTTCGAAAATTTTCACTTGTTCAAAAGGAGTTTGTAAAAGTTTCACATTTTATATCTGTACTTTGATTTTTAGGACATGTAATAAAAGCCTATTTAAATAAGCTTATAAAGTAAAAACCTAGGATGTCATGCTTATAAGAAATAAATTTTCAAGGAATTTATTTTTAACTATTATTTTATCCCCCTTGAATAATTTCTTTGATCAGTTACCGACTTACCATAATTGGTCATTATTCATATGATTAGAAGAATCCATCAGACAAGAATACAAATAAAAAGCATTGAAATTTCTAAACAAGAGAAAATAAGTTTAACCATTTTTGAAACAATAGAAAAGAGGAATCATTTTTATAATCAAGTCTAGTCTGCAAGTAGAATTCATGTTATTCACAGAAAAAACATTAATCAGAAGACAACTGAATATGATTGTTTCCCATTTTTTTTGTTCTAAGATTCCATATTTTTTACAAGAACACTTATTATTTCGGTAAGTATCAGACTTTAGAAACCAGATTAGGCCCTCATTATACCAACACTAGTTTTTCTATTTACAGTGTTTTCTTTTAATAAAAAGTAAATAAAATTTTTTTTTAATACAAAGCCAACTTGAATCGTCCAATGGCAATGTAATATTTGTATTGTAGTGACAATAATAAAAGAATTAAAATTAAAAACCTATTTTTTTCATTTTAGTTATTGCGATTCAGTTATTTCAAAGCATAATTTAGTTACAGATTACTATTTAATCAAGAATTATTTAATCATTATGTACTTCCACTTCCACCATTATGTACCACGTGATATAATAAAATAAAATCCTTTAAGATACAATAAAGTCTCAAGGTTCACTATAGATAAAGAGTATTTTTACTGCAGCCTCTTGCACTTTCTTATGGATGCATAATAATAAAAAAATACCAAAAAAAAGTAGTATATAAGTCGTAATAGTAAGTAATCAGCATAAATAAGTAATAGTAAATAGTAATAATTAGTAGTTGATAAAAATAAGTAGTAGCAGTAATAAAAAATAAGTATATATTCATACAAATGAATTCTTAAAGTTTTTAAAATTAGTTTTCGAATTCATGTTTAGAAATTTTACATGCTCTTGCATGAATATAATAAACTTTATTTATTTTAACACATTTTATTGTTTATATTTGGGAAATTTAATGCAAAAAGTTTATTAGAATGTTGGTCTAATTTGTGGGAAAATACATTTTATTGCTTGTTAAGTAGAAGAAAAAATTTAATTTTACGTAATTTTAATTAATTTATAATTTACGAAATACTTTTATTTAATTTATAATTTACGTATTAATTTTCATGTTGCTTTTAATTTTATTGCGTAAGCATGATATCTTTTCAGTTTTATGTTCATTATTTAATTAATATATATTTAAATAATGAACATAAAATTATATTCAACTAATTCAGTGATGCTCACTCTCAATTTTCTGTTTTAACTTTTTTTTAACATTGAAAAAAAAATAAAGAAAAAGGGAAAGATAACTTATCATAGAATTAAATAAAAGGTACGGTTTTAAAAATATGGCAAAAGGATAAATACGGTGAATACAGATCAATATAAATTAAAATTAACAAAATATAATTTATTATCATCTTAAAAGTAATATTGTTTAGAAATTAGATCACACAAGTAAATGGATTTGACAAGATTTATCTCACCTACACTGATTTAAACTTTTTATTTCATTTTAAGTATTTTTATTTTGTTATAATATATTATATTTCACTAGATTATACTACATTATTATCATCTTAAAAGTAATATTGCTTATAAATTAGATTACACAAGTAAAGGGATTTGACAAGTGTCATCTCACCTACATGGGATTCAAACTGGATTTGTTTTACTCTAAACATTTTTAATTTAATATATTATACTACAATTATACTTTTGTTCGTTTCACTTTATTTTGCTTAATTAATAAATATTTACTTTAGTTTTCAGTAAATATTTAGTCCCCGTAATAATAGCAATTGATGAATTTTATTTATCCCACAATAATAGCAGCAAACGAAAATAGGTATGAAACAAACATTTATTAAAAAAAAAACTAGATTAAATTAAAAATTAAATCTTAAACATTACTTCTAGTTTTTATTTTGAGTATTCAGATAGTTTCTGGATTTTTTAATAATTTCGTTACTGCAATTTAAACTTGTAGGCGAAGCTTTGTTTTGTGGAGTCGTAAACTTAAAATGGATGTGGGCTTCCTCGTTTTATGGATTTTCCTTTTTTCGAATTTCGGAATAATGTAGATTTGGGAACTTCAATGGCGGGAACTGTTGATATTAAGGTGCCTCGTTTGCTAAGAGGAACATGCCTAAGTTTTTCCAAGTTTTTATTCATAATCTTTTCATTGACATCCATAGTTTTGTTTTTCAGGGAATAACATATTGACAATTATTTTCGGAAGCACGTTTCCAAACTATATATGGTCATAGTGTTGCACATAAATTATTTTACAGCTAACGTAATTGCACCTTCATGCAACTTTTCGTTTTTCTTTTGATGGGTGAAGAACTCAACAACGGCAACTCAAATTTTTTTTGATAACCTCTTTTCTTTCCCAACTTACTTTTAAAAATGGATTGATATTAAACTGAAATAAACCAATTGATTTCGATCAGTGGGCGAAATTAGAAAAATAATTCGTAATAATTAGGTTTACATAAAAAGTGAAAGATCTATCAAAACCAATGACAAATGTCCTGAAACATTATTTTTGAGGGAAGACTTTGCAGTTTTGCTCTACAGCATAATTTACAACTGCATTCGTTAATAATTCCCGCTTAAATATTCACATGCTCCTATTATTTTGTTGCGAAGGGCTTAGTTTATTTAATTAATTTGTTAAAAAATTTTTATAATTATTTTTTGTACAAAGTATGTCATACTCCATATAGGACGAGGGTTGGAACTATCGGTGATAATTTCAATTTAATTACCAATTTTACGGAAGAAAAGAAACTGCCACCAGACAATCTAATTACTCATATAAGAATTTCAAACATGATTTGATTTATATATAATTCTTTTAAGGTACATGATGGTTGGGCGATTTAGTGCTCTGGCACTCAGTTTCACAGATTTCAGGATCGAGTCCAGGCGGTGACATGGACGTTTGAATCTATACATCTACAGTTTAAAGTGGTTCGAAAAAAATCTTCTGTATCTTTTAAAAAAAGAAAACATATCCTAAAATCGGAATCGACTTTAATGTAAAAAAGAAAATATCTCCTATCTCGATATCTATCAGTAGGCAGATGGCCTTGGCCCACCATGGGGCCACTTGGACCACCATTTCTTATATCTAATTGCATTAAATATAAGAAAGAAAGATAATTTTCACATAATTTAATATATTTAATTTTCTATGGGTTTATTAAATTGAATAATTTATGCTGGAAATCATAGTTTTTAAACACAAATTTATTTTCAGCTACGATTTTTTTGAAATAACAAAAGTTAAACTAGTAGAAATACTAGCCCATTTGATAAATTTATTTTTTATTTGTAAAAATTAAAGGCCTGTTTATAAATATTTCTGAAATAAGAATGCAAATTGAATGCACAAAATTAAGCGATCAATATATCACAATAACAAATGTAAAAATAAAAGTAAATGACGCAACCCACTGAATTTACGATCCTTTCTTTAAAGATGAAGGTGATTTGTTTTTATGCACGCTTAAAAAAGAAATTACACCCTCCTTTTGTTTTCTTCAAACACCTGCAAACCAGCAACCTGGATGCTCAACCAACTAGGCACAAAATCCTTGTGAATGTAACCGTTTACCATAACGCAGGGTGTAAAGACCGTGAGCCATCTTTAGTATGATAATGTATACCGCTCGTAAATTTAAAAAATCTGATTGCGTACGTCTATAAATAATCTAATAAAACCTGAAGTAATATATCTTCCTGTTAGGCGTTTTTTCGCCAACCTACTGATCTTGAACTTCTAATTGTTCTTTGCTTGTAATTAGCATAAGTGTTTTTTAATAAGATTTTCCGCATGATAGGAGATGGCAAAATCTGGTATGGAGGGAAAAAAAGTGACATGGTCAAGAATTAACGTGAGAATGTCATTTTTTTCGGTTAAATGATCATTGTTAAAAGGATAGTAATTCATTGTATGTGTTGATGATTACACCATTGGAAAGGTCGTAATGTACCATTCCTCTGAAGCTATTGTTTGTTTAATATATAAGTTACTACTGTGCCCAAGAAGTAAGACCAATTATTTTTTTTTTCCAAAACTCTTTATTTATTCTTTCAAATTTATTTCATCGCCTTCAAAGTAATCCCCTCCGGGCACTATGGACTTATGCCAACTTTTTCCCCCAATCCTCAATGAATGATAAAAAGTCATCGGCAGGGATGACCTTCAAAGCACGCGGCGATTCGCGTTGAATCTCTTCAATCGACTCAAAACGGTGTCCCCGGAGTGGTCTTTTGAGTTAAGGGAATGGCCAAAAGTCATAATGTGAATACG